>LGRX02031702.1:0-23459 GCA_001247695.2 Cymbomonas tetramitiformis | reverse complement strand
GCCCTTGCGGGAGGGGCTGCGTGACGTGGCCCTTGCTCGAGGGGCTGCGTGACGTGGCCCTTGTGGGAGGGGCTGCGTGACGTGGCCCTTGTGGGAGGGGCTGCGTAGCGCGCTCAGTTCGGAAAGGGCTGCGTGACGCGCTTGATGTGAGGGGAGCGGAGCTGACAACCGTTGCGCAGGTGCGCACCTGAGCTTGCGATATGCTTTCGAACCCTCTCTCAACTCCCCACCAGCCTTTCTCCACCGTTCCCTGCGGCAGTCGTCCCAGCGGCATCGGCGTGTTACATCAGAGGCATTCCATCTCTGCATCTCTGCAATCCAGCATAGGAAGAAGACATTCATAAGTTGGTAGCAGGTCCCAGTAGGCCAAGTCGGTGCTGCGCTTCTGCCCAGAGGGCGGCGAGGAGGCACCCCTCCAGGTCTGAAACCTATCGTCGTGCGCACGTGTAAACGTGAACTCGGCTTTTAACTTGGCATTGCGTGAGTGAATCAAGAAAGCTTCAGTGTGGAATTCAAGCGCTGAGTTGAAAAGAACGCCTATGAACGGAATACAAGCTCAAGAACGTCTCGAGCGCTCAGCTCAGAGCGATACTGGGCGATATTGTAGGAGCGCCAGAGCAGCAGCGGGAACGACCTCTGGCACTACAATCTCCACAGGGTCACACAGCTTCCTCATCCCGACTACGTTAAGCCCTGGCTCCCCATCTACTTGTACTCCAGATTTCGCTCGCTTCCTGGTTCCAGTGAAGCACCCGCCCTGTCGCGAGGGTCCGCGCGGTCCGAACAGTGAGCCACGACTGTCGTACAACGGAACAGAAAGAGCCGAGAAGCTAAGAGAAGCTCCGCCCAGCGAAAAAGCAAGTATTGAGTTGTCGCAACTCTACTCTAACAAGAAATGAAGTGAAGGATCCCTGACTCAAGCAGGTGAATCGCAGTGACAGAGCGATATTGACAAGTACCTCAAGTACTTGAATTCCCGAGTGAAATAGGTTAGTGGACTACCTGCTCGTGAATATCAGCACGCACTTGTACGGGCAGATTGAGAGCCTTAGCAATGGGAAGCGAAGTCTGAAGCGCGCGGGTCATAGGGCTATGAGAGTGAAAACCCGAGCCCCCATACCCCCGCAGTCAGCTCTACCTGGGACGGAATCACCGATAAAACGTTTAACCATAGTGGTTTGTTCTGCCAAGAATGACACGAACAACTTCTTACCTACGCCAAACTATCCAATTGCTTTAAAGTGTTTACATTCTCTGAGAAGACACAAACATTTGAGCGCTAATCAGCTGCGCGCGACGACTTCGTGGAGGTTTTGGACACTGCTGTCTCCGATATAGACCTTTCTTACTTTTGGGCTGGGATACCTTGAATATATTTCGGTAACCCGCTCGTTCTCGGGAAGATTTGCTAGCTCGTCAGCAAAGCGTTGGCCGAGAAGAGCGGCCTGTTTACGAGAATGAGAAGACTTAACGAATCTGCTTGAGAGCCGAAAGGTAGGGCTACATAGGAAACCATGCCAGGGACACTGATGGCGGTACAACACCTGCTCAACGCCGAGGGGTGTAATCGGTGGGTCTGCTTGTCGACCAGAAGCACCTCCACTCTGATCCTCTAGGATATTGTTCCCAGATTGAGCATGCCGACAAATGTAAACCCGCATCCTGTGAAATTTACAAAACAGTGTCTGTTCGAGTACGCCAAGGCGATTTGTTTCAGACGTCACAACCGAACCTCAACGGTTACGGTTTAAAAGCCGACTTCCCTACCGTCACGCTTATCCGACTTCACTTGCGCGTTCTCGTTAGCTCCGCTGTGCTGACGTGAACCCCCCCAAGTCACCCTAATAACCCTTACGCTTGGCCAGAGGGAGGGAGGCCGTCTCGATTTCTGCGCGGATATCGAATGCCTCACGCGTACTCTTGTTCCCAGAGTTTCTCCGAGCGCGGCCGCTGCGCGGCCTGCGACACGCGAGGGCCGACGTTACCGTTGATCGAAGAGGCTCGGAGAAATGGACGTATGGACCCCGGAACGTTACAAACCCTAAGTATAATTTAGTCCATAAGCTCTCGCTGCATATATACGACCACTAAGACTGTGATAAAACCGGTACGAGATAAAAACCCTAAAGCAGGGTTCGGATCAGAACGTGTCTCGAACTTAACTTGTGATATCACAAAAGAGATACCCCGATAGGTACTAACCAGGATGCTAGGTTTCGGCCTACGGGTGACGGTCATCCATACGCTAGTATAGGAGGTGACCGGTGACAGTTTGGTGGTCACCGTGTCACTTCCAGCACACCACCTAGTGTGGTTCTTACAGATCTGTGGCACCAGCCGTATTGAACAGTACAACTTGGTGCGTAAATGATATGTGGTATGAGAGATTTGTGGTCTGAGGAACTCTGCCACGTGAGCCCAATGCTCGTCTCTTTTATTGGCTACTGCCCGACGGTCCGGTCCTATGACAAGGACCGTAGTGAATTCGGGCTAGCGGCAAGTGCGTTTTTTGGATATACTTGATATATGAGTGCTTGGGCATCATTTTTAGGTGTCAAAGAATTTATCTTGAACGTGGTTTGGGTGGTATACTCGATTTGGGCATGTGGGGAGATGGTGGAACTAGTGGGGGTAGCATCGCTTGAAATTAATTAAACTGACCGGTCCTGTCACAAGGACCGGAAAGGGCGGAGCTGCGTTCACGCTCATCAAATGGTCGTTTTAGAATGCGTATAGCGCCCAAACCTAACATATTTGGGACCTGTTTATGATATATATCATGAGCGCTACCTTGGAAACCCATAATATGCCCACAAATATAGCTCACTAAGTCCACATATAATAGAAATATGAGTATTCCTGAAAATCGGTGATAAAAAACCCGCACCTCTTTAACTTTGCCGATGCATACAAGTCATATCAGCCCGTCTTTCAGTTATGCAAAGCGTTCAAAAATTCATTATATATATCTGGAATAAGACTTTTACGTGCAGGATGAAAATTCTTGTATATCCTCACTCGTATTTGCCACCTTAGATCGCGGTCCACTATTCATAGCGTTTTCATAGGACGCTGGCGCTGGCAGGGGGGGGGGTACCCAAGTTGGAGAATATCACTGGCTGGCCCCATATCTCCTGTTTTCTTAAAGGTGGGTGATTACTGTATTGAGCACTGGTTTAGATGTCGTACAAGGTGCTCTTGCGGCAGACCATGGTCTTCGTATGGCAAGACGTGACACAGAAGCGTCAACTTTTTCAAACGCAATAAGTGAAGATCTGAATCCCTACGGTATTTTTGGAATTAATATATATAGACCCAGATTATCAATTGACGTACGATACGGCACCAGCAGAAGCACGATTTCTCGCCGATGCCATTAGTGGTAAAGATTCCGATAGAATGACGAGTTTTGAACGGCAATCGGGAAAATGAAACGCTATAAGTGTTGACAAAACACTAATATATATCATATATTCTCATTCTGGCAACATTTGTAGCTTTTTATTATCTCTATATATTAATATGGACCGTGAAGAATTGATACGATTGGCCAAACTTCAATACCCTGTTATCAAAGAAGCTCATGTAGAATTGCTTGTAGATGATTATATTAAACGTCCAGAATTTTACGATGATCTTTGTACTGGAAACATTGAAGAACCATTGCCTTTAGATCGGGATACTGATGATTCCATAAAAGATAATTGTTATATTATTATAAATGAGCGTGATTGGTACAAGAACATTATTTTTGTCTTCCGAAGACAATAGCGATGGAGACGCACGTGTTTTGCAAATGAACATTCCCACTCAGCTGATAAATTACCGAGCACAAACAAAATTAAGATTAACTTTGAATACTTTCTCTTGTGCAAAGACATGATACCTCTATCAACGAGACCAATGGTATATTCTATGTTGGCGATAAAGTTAAATATACTTTAACGGAAGTGAAAATACCTTATGCAAATTATACAGAGTTAAGTCAAATTACATCTTTCTTAGAAACTGAATTAATGATTGCTATCGGTGCCGTTTCACCAACCATCACTTCAGTAACCGTCACTTACAATGGCGGCGATGATAAAGATTTCAAAAACAAATTTAGTATAACATTAACACCACCTCAGCCCGATATTAAGTTTGTAGCATTTAGCGTTAGCGGTGATTTTAACGCGTTACCTGGAAGTAACTTACAAACTGTCTTAGATTCAGTATCCACTGCTGGTAAATACAATGACTCAGGTCAAGTACTTGGTGGTCGTGTCAATAGGAGTACAGCCGGTTTGGCAGATAACCAACTTTTGGATATGTTTGAAACAAAACTTTTTGTAATTAGGGAACAAAGAAATTCAATATATCCTTACAACATTCAAACCAACGATGCATTGTATCTTAGGATAACATCATTACCGACCCACAACATAGGATCAACCAATCTTTCTACTTTTACTAATAGTAATGAAATGATTAGTTCTGATATCTGGGCGAAAATATTATTGCCAAGTGACACAACGACAGATTTCATAAGATATATAGATCCAAATGACAACTTTGTTATTGAAGTTTCTGGGTCCCAATTTACTTCATTTAGAATCACATTTGCAGATTCTTAAGCGAGACTGATCACATTGGCATCTCTGACTCAAGCAAGCGATGGCAATATAAATTACTCATTGAGCATCAAGATCGAAGAATTGGCACCTGCTGGCCTTATGGGCGGCATGCATTGAACGGCAACACGGGCAACAATCTTCGATTGTTGCTTTTCTCCGATTGTTGCTTTTGTCGCTGGCGATATTTTATGATCTCTATATTATATAAAAAATGAGCCTTCCAATGAGCCTGGCGTACGGCCTTTCAAAAATGAACTCGTATTCAACTAATTACAACAGATTAGAAACCACAAACCTGATTGAAGCTTCCAGATACTCTACTATTACACTCAACAATCTTCCCGTAAATTCAATTGTAAACATGAAGAGTTTATCCATGCATTGTTTAGGTTCGTGTACGACACCCTTAGCATTCACTAACGATGCTGGAGATGCTGATGAATTAATCACTACGCTTCCCAATGGTATTGAAAAACTTATTCAAAGGATGGAAATTTTCGCCGGAGGGCAGCAGTTGACCACTGGTTTTCAAGGCTACAACACCGTCAGTTGTGTACTTGATACTATCAAAACGACACTTAGCAAAGAAATGACTTATCAAAGAGTTCTCAACGAAGAATCAAGAAATCAATGTAACTGCAGACTTTTACAGTTCTCCGCGACCATACATTTTGAATCAATGGCTTTCTTTTCTGGGTGAAGCTGAGCCCTCTTACATTGACACTTCATTATTACCGCCAATCCAAATCAGATTGTACCCTGCAGGTCCCGAGGTATTAGGTTGTTATCAAAAATTAAAAACACCTGGTGCAGCAATTGACACAAAAGCTCAAGAAAGATTAGTATCGGACGGTAATTTTAAATTGGAAAAACTTTACTTTACCGTTGAGACGATCACATTCAGTTATGGAGTATGCTGGATTTGGCATGCCGACAGTGTCATCATCATCTGTGTCATCACCGATACGGTTCGACTACTATGACTTCTTCACTGTCATCAGCGCCATCTCCGATATCGACTTCGGTAGTCAGACAGTTCATAGCATCTGTCATTTCACATCTGACACCTTAGGGGCTGTCATCACATTCTTTCGGCGGAAGCTATAACACTTCGTATTATCTTGTGTATAGCTTCACAGTTTCACGGTTGACATATGCGAGCGTTGCACACTTGACTTGTAGTGCTTGACTGCGTGTTTGTTCTCACAGGTTTGCGCCCACCACCGGCCTAAGGTGGTTTGTTAAAACCGCCAATTATGGCTCCGGGCTAAAGCTCTTATAGGGGCTTGGGGCTGAGATCCGGGCATGAGGTTCTAAACGCACTAGTCACGGAAGGGGTAGAGTGAGAGAGAGGATGAATTTCCGTTCGTGAGCACAATTGCCTAGGACTCAGGTGGACCGGTCTAGCTAGCCGCAGCCTCCGAAGCAGTACGCGCGTCATCACCAAGCCTCACGACACGATCGCCACCCTCTCTTACCCTACCCTTCTCCGCGGCTGTAAAATTTGAACCTTTGAACCCGCATTTTGAGCCCCTGCCCTTATTTTTTATAGATTGTTCAAGTGTAAATTTGTTTTCTCTTGCTGAGATCTTTCCCTACAAAATAAGGATTATTCCAAGGGCTTGGACCGTCGGCTTGGAACCCCATAGGACCCGGTAGGACAGGTATGTGTTTGAGAGGCGTTGGCGTTAACACTGGGAATTCCAAGGGCTTGGACAGCAAATGTCCCGGTCCAAGCCCCGTCCAAGCCGCGGTCCAAGGGCTTGGACCGGGACATTTGCTATCCAAGCCCTTGGAACCCCCTTGGAATCTACATAAAATTCCAATCGGCTTCCAAGCCGTTGGACCGTCGGTTTGGAATACCGTAGGACCCGTCTGGACCGTCGGCTTGGAACCCCGTAGGACCTGTTATGATTGATGATTCCAATGGGGTTCCGGCGGCCTGGACGCGGCTTGGACCAAATAATAACGACATTCCAAACGGGTTCCAGCGGCTCGGCAACAGCTTGGAACGCATTAGGACCCGTCTGGACCGTCGGCTTGGAACCCCGTAGGACCTGTTATGATTGATGATTCCAATGGGGTTCCGGCGGCCTGGACGCGGCTTGGACCAAATAATAACGACATTCCAAACGGGTTCCAGCGGCTCGGCAACAGCTTGGAACGCATTAGGACCCGTTTGGACCGTCGGCTTGGAACCCCGTAGGACCTGTTATGATTGATGATTCCAATGGGGTTCCGGCGGCCTGGACGCGGCTTGGACCAAATAATAACGACAATCCAAACGGGTTCCAGCGGCTTGGTCATAACTTGGAACGCGTTAGGACCCGTTTGGACCATCGGCTTGGAACCCGGTAGGACATATTATGATTAATGATTCCAAAGGGGTTCCGGCGGCCTGGACGCGGCTTGGACCATATAATGACGACATTCCAAACGGGTTCCAACCGTTTGGACTGCATTAGGAACCGTTTGGACGTCGGCTTGGAACTCAATGGGACCTTTTATAGTGGTTATTTACAAAAATGTTCCAGCCACCCGGAACTACGGTTCCAACCGTAAGGACCGGTATAGGTCCATCCGCTTGGAACTATGGTTCCAATCTGTTTTTGTTCTATATACATACAAACAGGTATCAAGGGCTTGGAACCATTGGTCCACGAGCTTGCTATTATGCATATGCAGTACAAAGGTGCTATTGATATGTATTGCTGTTTGAAATATTTACACAAAGAATCGTAAAGGTTCTCTATTGCTCTATTGTCTGGGCTCTAACAAGCTCTATATTCTGACAAAAATAGCAGTCATGCTGCCGCATCCTTCTCATCATCCTCATCTTCTTTTTCCTCATCCTCATCCTCGTCATCATCTTTCTCATCACTCTCCTTTTCGTCGACGACCTCCTCACCCTTTTTCTCTTCCTCCTCTTTCTTTTGCTGCTTGCTGCTTCCTTCAGGAGCAGCAGCTTTCCTTTTCTTGCCGAAGTCGACGTTCTTATCGGTTTGCACCGTGCTGTTTCTTACATATTTTGTGGGGATCCTGCGGAGTACAGACGGCGGGAACGGTCAGTCCAAGGGCTTGGAACGGCCCGTCCAAACCTGGGACGGTGTGGTTTGCGTAAAACAACACATACGCGTAAGTAAATGGAAAATAGTAAAACAATGGGTAGGGACTAACCAGACAGTGGGCTTGTTTTTTACGGCGGGGACAATAGAGGAGTCGTCGTGGGCGAGGTCCTCGCCCTTGATCTTTGCCTCCTTGCCCATTTTCTTTTTTAAAAGTTTGATGCCCTCCGCATGGTGGGAGAGCATGCGGAAGACGTAGTCTTCTTCGTCCTTTATTGCGTAGAGGGTTACCTCCACGCAGTCCTTGGGCACGACAAGTCCCTTAAGACTTGCCATGCCCGTTGGGCCCTCCCCCACCACGTCTAACAAACCGCGCGCGATGCAAAACTTTGAGATGTTCGTGAAGGAATCCGTGTCCGCTGGCGGCCGCGACTTGTGCCCCTTCTGGGCACCGTGGAATATTTCGACGAAGCGACCGCTGGTGAGCTTACCATCTTCTTCGCTCTCGGTCAACGGTTCCTGTATATTCGAAACGAAAGACACAACAATATGTCAGTCACGGGTGGAACGGTGGTTCCAAAGGCTTGGACGATATTTAAAAAACGGTTCCAAAGGAGTTCCAAAGGGGTTCCAAAATAGTTCCAAACGCTGGGAATAGGCCCGTGCTCGTGCGTGAAATAAAGTTACTTAAAGAAACCCGTGGACTCACAGTTCCAGTTGTTTGGAACCACGGTTCCAGCGGCAGTACACACCTTTTGCTTTTGCGGAGGGGGCTCCTCCACCTTGACTTTCTTCTCTTCTTCTTCGCCTTGTCCATCGTCTGGGATGGACTCCTTTGTCCATCCATTGATAGATTTTACGGCATCATAGAGCGGCCCCGACTTCGGACGCCCAGCCTCCTGGAAGTTGAGGATCGCCTCGGTCTCAGCAGCGGTGATCAAGGACTCGGCTCTTCCAAATAATCGGAAGCCCCTTGCGGGGCCTTCGTAGCGCGCGAAGTACCCGTCCGGAAATTGTTTGGTGAACTTCTGTTTCCAGCGTCCTTCTGTGGCCTTGGTATTTTTCAAATACGCTAAGCGGCTGGTCAGGTACATGCTCACTTGGCGTTTCGGGACAGACGGCGTGACCGCGTGAATCTCCTCGATAACATCGCGGACTAAGGAGCTTTTTAATCGCGAGGAGGTGGCTCCCACCGGTATGTCGCCTTTCTCCATTCTCTTCTCGATAATGTCCCGGCCATGCGAACGCATGTCGTTGATGTCGTCTTGCGTGGGGCCAGCAACCCCGCCAGCTGTCTGCATTACTACTGCGGCGGGGGATTTGAAGACTGCGTATGAGAGGAGAGACGTTGCTCCATCTCCGCGATTCTTGCCATTAGAGCGCGGGTGGTGGAGTCTTTCGTATCGGTCAAAGCAGATTGCCGCGGCGACCTGTCCAGCAGCTTTTTCTTTACAGTTTGTTTTGGCGGTGGGGTCTTCCTATCGCTTCTCCTTAGTAGTCGTGTCATTTTTCTACGGTGTGGGTTTTCTGCGGTACGGCTTGAATACGGTGGTGTGCTGCAAAGAGTTTGACTCTCTTTTAACGCACAACGGCCGCAACGGCCGCAAATCTGTTCCAAGGCAGGTCCGGCGGCTTGGTGCATTGGTCCGAGCGACTGGATCGCGTTATCGCGCTCTTTTACGAAATTTTGAATTTCGAGCGGACCTGCGACTGCTGTCACCTCTGTCCTCCGTCGACGGGTATGACATTGCAATCGCTGCCGTGTTTTCCATCTTGACTTATCGATAGTCCAGATGGTAAGCCGTCGCTCTTCGTAGCTCGCGGTCATGGGTTCGAATCCCATTAAAGGTTTACGGTGGACAGCTGGGATGTGCGCACATCCCTCCTGTTCACTGTATCACCTTTAGCCATTTTGAGTTTCGATTTCTGGAAAAATCGAACGGTCTTCGTTAATTTACCAGCCGATTACTTGTGCATGTGCACTATAGGAACCCTTAGATGTTTCATTTTGACTACCAGAAAAATCTGACGGTCTTCGTTAATTCCACACCCTCGGATCGGGTCGATAGCAAAAAAACGCCGACGTTCACGGGACTGTTCCTTTTTTGGAGCAAATCCTTCTACAGAATTCGTCGCAGCTCTATTTTTAGAAATTTCCCGTAAGATGTGCATAATTGACGGTAGAAAACAATTTTTCTGCATTTTTCACGTCGCTGCATATCAAAAACATCGGGGCCAAACATATGTCCACTTTTCAAAAAAACAGAAAATTTTCCGAAATTTTGTTTTTTGGGCTTTTTACACAAAAAACAGCCAAGTGTTAAGCTTTGAAATAAGAGGCTTCACTTTGGAATTCCAGGGGCATGGAATTTCTCAAGTGGGAGCAAATGTCCCATTCCAATGGACTTCCAAGGGCTTGGATAAACCCCCAGAAGTGGACCTAGTCGATTTTTACCAAAAAAATTCCATGCCATTGGTTTAGGTGAGCCAGCCCGTTGGAATATTGGTCCTTAGGTGATTTTTGCAATCCTCAAAACGTTCTAAAAAACTTTGTGAGGTTCCAATGCTTCACTTTGGAATTCCAGAGGCATGGAATGTTTCAAGTGGGAGCAAATGTCCCATTCCAATGGACTTCCAAGCCTCTGGATTAATCCCCAGAAGTGGACCTAGTCGATTTTTAAGATGGCTTTTCCAAACCGATGGACACCGTAATCCCTGGCCTGTCCGGGCGCCCGGATTGTGCCTAAAAACGTAGAAACCCTGATGTAAAGGTGACAAACCGGACTTTTGCCGAATGTTGAAGGTATTTAATTCCGACCGCCCGGAACTACGTTCCCACGCGCCGGACCATGGGTCCGGGCGCCCGGAATGCATCTGAAAACCTTACAAGTCCGGTCAGACAACTCACACTTCTTACATGGATTCGCAGGAATAATGGCTAGGCAAAGGCGTGGACTAGCTCGAAACGAGAACGCGGAAGGCACTCCATGCCCATGCGATCAATGCAGACTCCGATTTCGCTACACCAAAAAACAGATTAGGCGGCATTTGATCCTACATCCGCCCGTCGCACGCCTCTCCAATGACCGAGATCATGAAGAAAACGACTCTCTTGACGGTGCCGAAAGTGTGAATGATGACGGTGAGACGGATCCACCATCAGAGACGGACGAAGAGGAAGAACACGAGGATGACACATATCTTCATGACCATGCCGAACGGATGCTCCGGAAGATCCGTGAAAACTTCTTCAGCCCGATTGAGTATGCATCGTCCGACTCGGTGAGTTCTAAATCCCGTCCAAGCCGTTGGAACCATTGTTTAACAATATCCAAGCCCCGTCCAAGCCTTTGGAACAACCTTGGATTCCCCCACGAAGAAGAGTCCAAGCATCGTCCAAGCCTTTGGAACACCTTTAGAGCCATCACTGTAAGCCAGATTCTTACATCGCATCTTATTAGTTCAGGATTGCTGGGTTGATGGGAGTGGATGCCCGCCGTATTCTAGGAGGAGGAAAGTGATGCGCGCGAGCAACGTGAAAACGACCGAACAAGGGACCCGGAATTCATCATGGTAAGTTCAATACGCACAGATTGAATGCCTTCCGAAAACTGCACTATATCACTATTCCAAGTCATTGGAACGGTGCGTCCTTACGTGTGGAACCCCTCTGGACCAAAATCAATCAGATGCTGTGTGACTAAATTGCAGGAGGGAGAAAATGTGCATGACAAATCGACTACCCTTGCAAACCGCTTCATACTGGATCTACTTGAGGCCCACTCCAACCATAACTCGACCCAGGCGTACTTTGACACAATCCTGGAAATTCTGCGACGTCGAGTATGCGGCTTGGAGGTCGACGATGAATCAATCTCGACCGATGACGAGGTAGCACTACCTCATACCTACCAAGCGTGCGTGCGGTTTTTCAAGGATTTCCTCATGAAGTACAACGAGATGGATGTGTGCCAGAAGTGCAATTTTCTTTTCAAAGATCTGCTTCCCGAAGAGGCACCGACGTGTCCGAAATGCAACCACGGCCGGTTCAAGGAGCCATCAATGGTCGATGGCAAGTGGGAACCCGGAAGGGCCAAGTGCGTTTTCCGTTGGTGGCCGTGGACAAGGATACTGGAGGCCCTTTTCATGGGTCCGGTGCAGGCACAGATGGCACGTTCATGGGAGAAAGTTGACTTGGATGAGCCGATCGTCAGAAGCACTGGAATATTAGGTGAGTAAACACTGTCAATTAGACTGCATGGATTGCCTATTCCGGGCGCCCGGATTCATGCCTCCACCCGGATGGAACATGCGTCCGGCCGATTGGATATGTCACAACACCCATTTTGGTTGTCTTGGTATAGTCCAAACGTGTGGACCAGACGTTCCGGCCGTTTGGAATTTTGCGGATGTAGATTAACAAAGATAATTGCGAGTAAATCGGCATGGACGGCACGTTCCGGGCGCCCGGAATGGCGTTCCATCCGTGTGGAATACGAGTCTGGTCGTAATGGATATGTTACAACAACCTGTTTTGTTGTCTTAGCATAGTCCGAGCGTGTGGAATACTTAATCCGACCGGTTGGACTAAGACATGTTAGTGCGGGTGTAGATTCACGAAGCTGGCAGAGGACCATGCTCGAGGACCCGGAGTTCTTCAAGGACAAGCGCAACCTCTCTGTGGTGTTATGCGCGGACGGCATCGGGAAATTCAAAGATAAACTGGGATCTGTGACACCTATAACCTGCCAAGTGGTGAATTACCCTGCACATCTTCGAGGCAAAAGCGAGTTCATTGTGCTTTGGGGCATTATTGATGGCAAACCCAAAGATGCCCAGCTCTTCTACCACAAGTTCGTGGACGAGATTATTGACATCGAAAAGAACGGTTGCCGGGTGTGGGACGTTATCGAAAACAAGCCTTTCACCGTTCGAGTCAAGTTGTACAAGGTGCTGGAGGATTATGTCGGATTGACCGAAGCGGGGAACGTGTATGGAACAAACGCGAGGATGGGATGTTCCAAATGTTGGATTGTCGGGACAACAAAGGCAGAGTCTTGCATGCAGAAGACGATTTACGCGCAGATGCTACAACAAAATCCAAGTAAGTCTGATCCTGCTGCATTCTTCCTAGTATGTATTCGGACGGTTGGACAGATTTCAAAATATTTCTGACTGTACTTCCAGGCGTCGGGAGCCCCGGTTCCGGCCGGTTGGACCATTATAGGGAAAATATGGAGAGATCAAAGCTAGTAATTCCACACGCCCGGAACCCATGCACCCCACGGCCGGACCTGTGTACTCGTGGTTTTACACAATATTTTTTCAACTGTATCGTGTTTTTTATGATGTTTGCAGGTGAAGAGCCAGCGATGAGAACGGACAAAGAAGTGAGGGAGTTGCAGCACCTGCACGACGGGATGATCGAAGCGGGTATGCATCCGGAAGTCATTAAGGACAAAATGGCACGGAGTGGGATCAAAGGATCGAGTGCTTTTACCAAGATTGTGAAGTTTAATTTGCCACGCGACTTGCTCTTCGACGTCATGCACATCTTGTCCAACAACTCCTGCCGGATTATGTCAGCGATTCTCGGTGATGACTGGAATTCAAAGTGCCGAAACTTTGCGAGGGCCTATCAGATGCACAGGCCGGGGCTTATTCCTATACCAAGGAGGAATGAAAATGACAACCGGAGCCCAGCAGAACGGCTGAGATGTGAGTACACCACCTGTCCAATATAATGATGGTCCAAACCCCTGATAGACGGTGGTGTAAGGGTTCCAAACGCCCGGAATGCTATTTCCTGAATGAATGTAGATGGTCCACACCCCTGTCACACGTTGGATAACGGGTTCCAAACGCCCGGAATGCTATTTTCTGAACGAATGTAGATAATCCACACCCCTGTCACACGTTGGAGGGTGGGTTCCGAACGCCCGGAACGTTTCTTCATGAATGAATTAAGATTGTATAGGTTTCGTATTGAACCAGGATAGGTTGTGTGCGTGTGTGTGGGATCGATCTCTTGTAGTGAAACCCTCTCCGTGGTCCCCTTCTAAGGAGGCCTTGAAGGAGATTATCCCATGGGTAAGAGGGCTCAAGTTTACCCAAGATTCGGGGCCGATTGGGAGGAAGTTTCTGCAAATAAATCAAGGCGGGAACGCAAACTACGCCACGCAAGTTGAAAGCACATCATGGCGTAGTTGCTATCACAAGTGGACTCATGTCGATTGTCAGCGCGTGGATGAACAGTGATGGCCATGTGCTACAACCGGAATTCGCTTCCTACGTTGGGAAATATACGACGGTGGTCCGCGAGATTGTGAGCAGAACCATTGATATCGATGTGAGTATAAACACTGCTTACCCCACGTTCCGGGCGCTTGGAACCGTTTGGAGGCCATAGTCCGGACGTTCGGACCTGCTTCATGTTTGTTGCTCATGTTCATATGCTTCGGATTGGAATCACAATTCCGGGCGGCCGGACCAACATTGGATCAATGTTCCGGTAGCACGGAACCTATCCATTCAGGCTATACTGATTTATTCCGTTTTGGGCGTGCGGTTCAGCATCATAAAACTGGCATGGACGCCTTGAAGACAAGGGTATTGGAAGTCCGTGACATCATGGAAGCTGAGCTCTCGCCTGAGCTTTTCGTCATTGCAACGCACCAGCTCGTTCATATTCCGGATCAGATGCGTGACGAAGGACCAGTTCCCGATCTTTGGATGTTCGCTCCAGAGAGCTTCTTCGGCGAGCTGAGACGGATCATCAGGACTCGCTCGCACCCTGTCGCCAGCATGATGAAAGGGGTGGAGTTGAAACGCATGGTAAGTCTGGTACGCGGCTTATACCAGTTGCTACAGGCGAATGGTTCGCCACCAACCATTAGCCAACCACGTAGCGAGAACACCGTGTCCCTGATGTTGGCGACCGGCAACGAGAGGAAGGGCAAACTTGTCTACTCGACACCAGGTACTGTCCAGACTTAAGTGCATATCGTCCAATTTCGGTCCAAGGGTCTGGAAACGTATCATTGAGCAGGGTCCAACCGGTTGGAACTTGCTTGGACCTTTCATTAGACAAAGCCCAAGCCAATAGGGCTCGTTCCATCCACACCCTTCCGGGCGCCCGGAACCCAGGTTCCGGGTTAATTCCGGGCGTTTGGAATTAGATCGTCAAAAGCACGCATTGTTTAACAAATTTCCGTTTTGCGGTGCGTAGATGATAAGAAGGAGATACAAGCTTGGCTGGCTACAAACGTGGAGTGGTACGGGAACATTGTCAGAGAATTTAATCGTGCTGAAGACCATTACACGAGGTATGCATGTTTGCTTGACCGAAGCTTTTTTTTACTAATCATTCACGTACGCAGTTTAGTGGTGTTCCCCTCGCCCGGAACTAACGTCCAAGCGCCCGGAACGTTGCTTCCGCGCATTTGGACCATGCAGGAACATTAGACAAAACCGACGTCGCTTGGCGGCTCGTCGCGGCAGGGGCAGTGGCCCAGGTCAAAACTTGACGAGGCCGATACTTCATCAACCTGAAACCTGGCGCAAGAGCCCCGTCACAGGGGAAGTCATTCCGTTTACGGAGATGGAAATGAGTTACGCCTTGGCACCACCGAGAATGTGGACAGAGTATGCTTACGTCAAAGTTCGCAATTTTAATTACAGATCGCTGGAAAGGGACATGAACAAGGCTACTTGTCATCGATATTTCAAGTCTGTCTTTAAAGTCTGGAATGTACAGAAGCAGCAAGAAGACGACCAGGACAGGTGAGACATGCCAACTATACATGTTCCAATCGTCTGTATGAGAGTGGAGTGTAGGTTCCGGCCGTTTGGACCATGGTCAAGCTACGTTTCATTAAATCTGTTTAAATATTCAAAAGTTCGATACGTTCCGGGCGTCCGGAACCATGCTGCCACACGGTTCCGGACGCCCGGACTAATGCGTCCTTGTAGATCTCGATTAGCAGGTGTTCATGATTCTTTCACTTCTGATGGCAGGTATGGCGAAATTCTGAAGGTCGTCAAGCTTGTCGTGCACACTGACACATATATTCTTGTGAAGTGTAGATGGTTTCCCCTCGAAGCTGCTCTTGCCGATGCGGTCACGCAAAACATCTACCTGCGCACCGATATGCCATGGGAAACCAAAGATGCATTCATCGAAGCGAAGGACATCAACAATCAAGTGGTCGTGGCGCCCATTCCATGGAAGCCTTTGCGGCTTGCACGGTATACCGGTAACAAGGTTCCATTAAATATTCGACATCGGACAGACGTGCTTGCCGTCGTGCTTGACCGCCACGTCGATTTTGTCGGCGACATCGGCGATAGTAGTTCTGATGACGAAGATTAGTTAACTTATTGCCTCGCTCGAGGCGGTAGTGTATCGGTCTCGTTGAGCTCCACGTGCTGCCAAGTCAGAACCTACCAGTTGTAATACTGTAATATATAACATGCATTGTACAGATAATACTAACTTACCTGGAGTTCCAAAGGGGTTCCGAAGGCTTGGATGCGCCTTGGAATCCATCAAACGCAAGTTCCGAAGCGGTTCCAAACCATTGGACTAAGCCTGGACCCCATAAGATATCACTTCCATAATCGTTCCAAAGGCTTGGACGGTCTTGAACTGCACGTAGCAAGAATGATCGGTCCAGAGAATTATCGTTCTATATGTCAAGCACTTGCTCATAGCGTTCCACTCTCAGATCGGGAAGTTCCAAGGGCTTGGAATTTCGGAACACGCTCCCGTGTTGCCCAGAGACTGGGCCTATGGGGTTCCAAGGGCTTGGAATCTTTTGAAACCCACGCTCGTGCTGCGCAGAGACCGGTCCTATGGGGTTCCAAGCCGTGGAGCCTCCGGGCTCGAGCTTCATTCCTCGTACTAACAAGGTCCAAGGGCTTGGAATTTTTTGAAACCCACGCCCGTGCTGCGCAGAGACCGATCCTATGGGGTTCCAAGCCGTTGAGCCTCCGGGTTTGAGCTTCATTCCTCGTACTAACAAGGTCCAAGGGCTTGGAATCTTTTGAAACCCTCGCACGTGCTGCGCTGAGACCGGTCCAATGGGGTTCCAAGCCGTTGAGCCTCCGGGTTCGAGCTTCATTACTCGTACTAGCAAGTTCCAAAGGCTTGGAATCTTTTGAAACCACGCCCGTGCTGCGCGGAGACCGGTCCAATGGGGTTCCAAGCCGTTGAACCTCCGATTTCAGACTGCCGACCTCAGACTGGAAAGTTCCAAAGGCTTGGAATTGTCTAAAATGAATTCCAAACCGTTGGAACCGCCTTGGACCGACGACTTCGGTCATACGTAATCCGAGGACATAGGTCCAACGGCTTGGAATCGACCAGGACCCATTGGACTAACAAATTTTGGTCCAGCCCCTTGGAACCCCGTAGGACCGTCGGCTTGGAACCCCATAGGACTCCTAGGGAAAAACCCAAAGCTTCACCTTGTAATTCCCGGCGGTTTCCAAAGGCTTGGAATTTTACCAAATATTTTCAGGACGGTTCCGGGCGCCCGGAATGGTGCCGTCCAAGCCTTTGGAATAATCCCTATTTTGTAGGGTTTTAGTACAATTTTTAGAACCTTGATCACCGAACATTTTGATTTATTGGATTTTCTAGACTAACGTTCGAGCACCGCGACTGTAAATTTCAACATGGCATCTACACCGTACCAATTGATGGCGCCAGCGAGATTAAGAGCGCATCCGGCTGGTGCCTCAAAGAGGCAATTACAATTCGACCAACTGGTGGCCACACCAGTGGCTGCGCTTTCTCAACAATCAGCGGCTGAAAAGAAGTTTGATTCCGAGTCCGCAGCTTTTCTGGATGACCACCAGAAGATTGAAGCACTTGTGAGGGGAATTAAATCGAAGCTGTGTGGCAAGGGGGATGCCATTGACGAGTGGAGGTTTTGTGGTGACGAGTCGAATGCTCGTTCACTACTTGACTCCCTCGTTGAGGAGCTAACCTCTCGTCTCACGCGGTTTAACCCCCTCTTCGCACATGCTTTCCGGCTGTCCGACGCGACCGCCACAGTGATGCCAACTCCAAACAAACTCCTAAAGGAGTTATTGGAGTATCTCTGTGGCGGGCCAGCGCTCGCTTCAGTGCGGGAAGCTCACCGTTACTTCCCTGACGACGGCAAAGTAATTCTAACCGCCTTAGTCAGGGACGTAATGCCTGACCTTGAAGACTTCGACAAGGCAGACTTCATTTTCACACCCACAGTAGAGGTCCCGGCAGGTGTAAACCCCAAGCAGTTCATCAAAGCGTTCACTGACGCAGTCAGTAACGCTTCGACTGACTTGGGGCAACACTCTAGCCTCGACATCTCGAGGGAAGATGCGGTCCGTCTGTTTCTTCGTCGCACTTGTCCCGTCACCTACAAACAGGTGCACGAGGACTATGCGATTGAGAAGGTCAAAACACAGGCTGAGCTGACCCTGGTGAGCTGTGGACTCGCGATTCAGCGAGTCTACAACACACTGGGGAAAGCGAAGCAACTGACTAGCGCTTTCTATAATGATGCAGGACACCGCCACGGTGAACGTGGCGGTCTGGATTCCAGGGGAGCCCCTGACCTGCGCCCTCCCCGCCCGCGTGATGTTTACTATCCTGCTCGGTCTTCCCACCCCTTTAAGGGGAAGGGGAAGAGTTTCCGATTCGCTGCCTCCCCCTTGCCGAAGGGGGGGAATTGGCCACAGGGAATCCGCAGGAAAGGCAAAGGCAAAGGCAAAGGCAAAGGCAAGAAGGGCAAGGGGCAATCGCAGAAGACCCGAGTCACCTTCCACCCGGGTTCCAAGCAGTTCATGGGCAACTGTTGGTCCTGCGGTGGGAGGCACCGCCAGGCAGACTGTACACACATGCAGCACCTGGCGGCACACTCCATGCGGCTTGACCCCGAGGCTCTAGCCGAAGGGGCCTTCACGGATGTTCTGACAGCTCGCTTTCAGGCAGCTTATGAGCATTCGGAGGAGGCCTTTCAGGCAGTCTGTTGGGAACACGGCACACCAGACATTTGTGACTCTTCGGAGTCGGTGTGCACGTACCCTGACGACGGATCCCTGTCCTTTGCCGCCTACCTCACCCAGGGGGATGAGGACTCTCATGCACCCGCTTGGGCACCACAGGAGTGGACTGACTCTGAGTGGGATGCTTGGGAGACTGACTCCTACACTCAGGAACAACATGCGGAGTGGGAACGGCTTCAGAGAAAAGCTTCCGCAAAATTCCAGGCCTTTTGCTATGCAGGGGAGGAAGCAGACTACAATGAGCAAGATCTTCAGGAGCCGTACTCTTCCCTTTCTCTAGGGAGAGTTCATTTCTACAGCTTCGGGGTGGGTGGTGTCGATCGTGACACCACACACACCCCACCGGTCGTTGCCCGCACGGACTCTGCACCTGCCGTGGCACCGCTTGATCTTTCATCGTTCTACCGTGCGGACACGAGCATCGCATGCTCACCGTGTGACCCACAGCCTGCGTCTATCCGATCACATCACGACGCAGGTGTGATGTTATACGGGACCGCTCAGACATTGGATCATGCCGCGACTGTATCGGGTGACACACCGGACGATGCCGAGCATGGAGACACCTGTTTGCACCCCGTGTCAGCGCTCTTCGCACACGAGACACCCCTGGAGCCTGGCTCCGGGTTGTTCGCTGACATGGTGTTGGCAGGTGACCTTCGGTTTCAGTCAATGACCGAACAACAACACAGTCTGTGAGACCCGGGAGGAAGGGGGGGGCTTGGGGGCCGAGGTCTTGGAGTTCACAGCTGGAGTCTGTGACTGGACCGGAGCCCGGCCCTCCCGTGGAGCTGCGGCGGTCCCTTCCCTCACGGGTTTCAAAGGTTGTTACGCCTCCCGGCCTCACCGACAGGGAGCAGGACCACTGGGACAGGCTGTGGTGTGAGGATCACACCCAGCCCACCCAGTGGCACGACACCCTGCCGGCTTCGGCCGCAACGACACCGAGGGTTCCACGAGCACCGCCTCCGGTAGTGCCCTTCCCTCCCAGCTCTGGCCCGTGCTCTGTCACTGCAGGAGCTGGACTGTATGCCACGGCTACGGACCTCCCTGCCAGCGGGCACGGGGTGCCTGCGGGGTCCGTGGTCGAGGCCTCGGACGAGACCGACGACCCTGAGCCCCGTGGCTCAGGGGAAGGACAGTACTATGACCCTCCACCCCCCATCACTGGACCTACCCTGCGTAGGGGTGTAGGTAGGGGTGGTGTACCCTTCTACAGACATGCTCTCATTTCCACACTTGTTGTCCTCGGCTTCCTGGGCTGTGCCATGGCAGATGTAGACTTGCTTCAGGGACAGGAGGATGCCTCGGACAGACTGAGACTGCTGTCACCTGGGGGCCCACGGGGAGGGGCCCAGGGGACGGAGACGGGGATACTGTATGACTGGGGCTCTGATGGTGGCACTTGGGCTGGTAACAATGGGAACAGTGGTTCTTGTGATTGGGAATGGTCAGATTCTGGGACTGGACACTCCTCCTCTGGATCTGGCACAGGAGACCCTCACAGTGACCACGGCCGGTTCACCAGCTCGGGTATGCCGTCCGATGCCGCCTCACAAATACAACTATTCCGGTCAACTATAACAGCAGACAGTGAGGGCCGCCGTAGGCGGTCCCGACATCTCACGGCTCTAACCTTGACAACCTTTCTGGCTATTATCATTCAGTGCCTATTCCTATTCTTCATGGACTTTCAGTCAATATCAGGCGACAGTACAGTGGACAGAGGTGTCGGTGATGTTGGCTCCGTGGCTTGGCAGCAGACTGGCAGTGTCCTCGAGGCCACCTCACACCTGGCAGACCTCATGATCACAGTCGGTGGTGCCGTGGTGCACATGTCTTGGTGGCTCGGCTTCACTTGGACAGCACACGGCACACCACCACCTGGGCTAGTGTTCACCTGTAGCCCTGTTGTCTCGGCCTATGCACTATCACGGGACGGCGATGGCATTGTGGTAGACTCTGGTGCCACTGGGAATATCACAGGCACCAGGTCCAGGATCTCGGCTCTAGACACCTCCGCCACTATTGGCTTCTCTACGGTGATGACAGGTCCCGTATCCCGAACTGACGGGACCTGTACACTACACCTCTATGGCCGTGAGATACTGTCAGGGGAGATAGACGAGTACACTATACCTGGCTGCCACTTCAAAGAAGGCGCCAGGACACTCCTATCTACCCGGGTTATGCTCCGGCATGGCTTCAGTTCCCCAGACTTCATTACCATGACCTATACCCACCTGGACTCAGGCAGAACATATCGTATCACAGACAATCAGGTGGATTACCTCTGGGATGAGCCGCAGCACCCGCACTCTCACCACTTCGGCTCAGCAGCTGTCAGGACCCGCACAGGAGACTCATCAGACTGGCAGTGGAGTAATAGCGAGTACACTAAATGGGCTACTACTCACGGCTCTCCTACAGCTACGGCTAAACTTGGTACTCCGGCTTTTGATGTATCTATGTATGGGGACTCTCTGCCTGTTGGCGAGGGTAACAATCATCCGGCTCTTGAGCACTGGTCCATTTCAGATGATTGTCACACCAAGCAGTGGACGGGTCAGTTCTTCTATGGCAACATTCCCTTCAGTATCAGTATGATTGACAGAATGCTGACTAAGGGCAACCATGACTTTCTCCTTGACCCGCATAATACCACCTACTTCTGGATTGTCCCGTATATGCCACAACACCAGATATGGCACAAGACTTGTACTATGGAGGTACTACACATCTATCCTAAAGGCAGTAAGAGGATACTCAGTTTCTCTCGGAAGCACACATATGCTTCCAGTCACCCACTGACACCGGCTGGCTCAGATGGCGGACCTGACAGAGTATTCATTGATGGCACTCCCTTTGAGATCTGTATCCTGTTCAGGAACAGAAACACACCTGTTCGGGTCAGTCCCTTTGTGGAGTTCCATGCAGTCATGGGTCACGGCTCTACAGCCAGTCTGCTTAAGCTCTACGACCTGCCTGGTATCCAGCTCGGTCGGCCTCTGCTGTCTAGGCGAGCTATAGCAGCTATGCCGACCTGCTCTCAGTTCTGTGCAGTATGCTGTACCAGTAAGCTGAAGCAGAAGCCCTGTGGACACCATGACCAGTTGAGATCAGTGGCCATACAGCCCGGCCAGAAGTGGGCTGCTGACTTGACAGGACCTATTACCCCAGCTGGCTACAATGGCCACCTGTACCGATGTCAGTTCATTGACTATGTCAGCAGATTCATATTTGTGTACACCTTCGTCCAGAAATCAGAATACTACACCTGTCTGGTTCACTTCTACGGCAGCTTACATGCATACATGCCATGCCAATGAGATATGCACCACAGTCCATAACACTCTGTACAGACTGTGCTCCAGAGATGGGTGACCCCCAGTGTGTGGCTTTCTATCAAAAACACCGTATATTACACCAGAAGTCATCTCCTACAGTACATACAGACAACCCTCATGCAGAAAATGCCATTAGCAAGATATCAGACATGGCTAAGGCATTACTTCTGGCGGCTGGCATGCCCGAGGACTACTGGCCTCTGGCTGCCACCCATGCTGGCTTCATATGGAATATCTCTACTCACAAGAACATCTCTACAACACCATTTCATCAGATCAGAGGCTATCACTATGGCTATGCAAAACTGAAGGCCTTCGGCCAGAATTGCTATGTCATTATGTCTCAGCAGCAGCGGAACTCCAGACAGCCTGGCATGTCTAGGAAGTCCCAGCGGGCGGCCTGGTCAGGCCGTCTTGTCGGTGTATCAGTCAGCTCTCTGGCATATAAGATCTTGGATACTGAGACTAATATGATACACTATGTTGGCAAGCCTCACTGGATTCATAATCATCAGGACATGGGAGAGATATTGGGATCCTTTCCAGACCCACATCAGGCAGAGCGGGAGTTTGATGCATCCTATGACAGACCACAGCCATTCAGTGACAGCTTTGACACAGCAGGCTCGAGGATGCATGGTATTGGTTCTTTCTTTGACGGAGAGGAGTCACACGCATGTGTTCAGCTCATTCAGACAGATGGCACAGTTACCTGGACTATGGCAGTCAGATATGTATCACAGACATCAGATGGTCGGCACTATCGGGACCTTCTACACTATCTGGACTGCTACAGAAAGCTAAATGGCATCAATGAACACTATCATATCTGGACTATTGTGAAGGCTCGTCAGACAATCAGAGCACCTATCTACAGTGCAATTCTCATCTCTACCCACAGATAGAGGCAACAGGAGACCCTACGGTGTCATCCTGGAGCCCTGCACCGACGAGCCGGCTGGCTGGCACATTGATCTACCAGCCAACCTGATTATATTTCCGTCCACACACTCAGCAGCTTACCTGCCCTTCTCTGACACCCTCAGCAGTGACCTCAGAGCAGAGTACATGTTTGGCAGTTTCAGCAGCATGGAGCAGTTCCTCTCTGATGCTCCTACCTCTACTATTACACATATGCTTGAGGTCTCGGCACCAGAGATTAAGCTACCTCACGGTGTCAGACAGGCCCTATCCTCACCACAGTCTGAAGACTGGCTGAAAGCTGTGGATCAGGAGGTTGGTGATATGGTTAATCAGGAAAAGCTCAAGCTGGGAACACCTCCGGCTAGTGCACAGTACCTTACTACACTATTTGTGCTGTCTATGCCATTCAAACCTGACCCTACTGGTGCAGGCAAGCCCTATCAGATATTTAA
>LGRX02031701.1:0-19783 GCA_001247695.2 Cymbomonas tetramitiformis | reverse complement strand
CGACCAACTGGTGGCTACGCCAGTGGCTGCGCTTTCTCAACAATCAGCGGCTGAAAAGAAGTTTGATTCCGAGTCCGCAGCTTTTCTGGATGACCACCAGAAGATTGAAGCACTTGTGAGGGGAATTAAATCGAAGCTGTGTGGCAAGGGGGATGCCATTGACGAGTGGAGGTTTTGTGGTGACGAGTCGAATGCTCGTTCACTGCTTGACTCCCTCGTTGAGGAGCTAACCTCTCGTCTCACGCGGTTTAACCCCCTCTTCGCACATGCTTTCCGGCTGTCCGACGCGACCGCCACAGTGATGCCAACTCCAAACAAACTCCCAAAGGAGTTATTGGAGTATCTCTGTGGCGGGCCAGCGCTCGCTTCAGTGCGGGAAGCTCACCGTTACTTCCCTGACGACGGCAAAGTAATTCTTACCGCCTTAGTCAGGGACGTAATGCCTGACCTTGAAGATTTCGACAAGACAGACTTCATTTTCACACCCACAGTAGAGGTCCCGGCAGGTGTAAACCCCAAGCAGTTCATCAAAGCGTTCACTGACGCAGTCAGTAACGCTTCGACTGACTTGGGGCAACACTCTAGCCTCGACATCTCGAGGGAAGATGCGGTCCGTCTGTTTCTTCGTCGCACTTGTCCCGTCACCTACAAACAGGTGCACGAGGACTATGCGATTGAGAAGGTCAAAACACAGGCTGAGCTGACCCTGGTGAGCTGTGGACTCGCGATTCAGCGAGTCTACAACACACTGGGGAAAGCGAAGCAACTGACTAGCGCTTTCTATAATGATGCAGGACACCGCCACGGTGAACGTGGCGGTCTGGATTCCAGGGGAGCCCCTGACCCGCGCCCTCCCCGCCCGCGTGATGTTTACTATCCTGCTCGGTCTTCCCACCCCTTTAAGGGGAAGGGGAAGAGTTTCCGATTCGCTGCCTCCCCCTTGCCGAAGGGGGGGAATTGGCCACAGGGAATCCGCAGGAAAGGCAAAGGCAAAGGCAAAGGCAAAGGCAAAGGCAAGAAGGGCAAGGGGCAATCGCAGAAGACCCGAGTCACCTTCCACCCGGGTTCCAAGCAGTTCATGGGCAACTGTTGGTCCTGCGGTGGGAGGCACCGCCAGGCAGACTGTACACACATGCAGCACCTGGCGGCACACTCCATGCGGACTTGACCCCGAGGCTCTAGCCGAAGGGGCCTTCACGGATGTTCTGACAGCTCGCTTTCAGGCAGCTTATGAGCATTCGGAGGAGGCCTTTCAGGCAGTCTGTTGGGAGCACGGCACACCAGACATTTGTGACTCTTCGGAGTCGGTGTGCACGTACCCTGACGACGGATCCCTGTCCTTTGCCGCCTACCTCACCCAGGGGGATGAGGACTCTCATGCACCCGCTTGGGCACCACAGGAGTGGACTGACTCTGAGTGGGATGCTTGGGAGACTGACTCCTACACTCAGGAACAACATGCGGAGTGGGAACGGCTTCAGAGAAAAGCTTCCGCAAAATTCCAGGCCTTTTGCTATGCAGGGGAGGAAGCAGACTACAATGAGCAAGATCTTCAGGAGCCGTACTCTTCCCTTTCTCTAGGGAGAGTTCATTTCTACAGCTTCGGGGTGGGTGGTGTCGATCGTGACACCACACACACCCCACCGGTCGTTGCCCGCACGGACTCTGCACCTGCCGTGGCACCGCTTGATCTTTCATCGTTCTACCGTGCGGACACGAGCATCGCATGCTCACCGTGTGACCCACAGCCTGCGTCTATCCGATCACATCACGACGCAGGTGTGATGTTATACGGGACCGCTCAGACATTGGATCATGCCGCGACTGTATCGGGTGACACACCGGACGATGCCGAGCATGGAGACACCTGTTTGCACCCCGTGTCAGCGCTCTTCGCACACGAGACACCCCTGGAGCCTGGCTCCGGGTTGTTCGCTGACATGGTGTTGGCAGGTGACCTTCGGTTTCAGTCAATGACCGAACAACAACACAGTGAGACCCGGGAGGAAGGGGGGGCTTGGGGGCCGAGGTCTTGGAGTTCACAGCTGGAGTCTGTGACTGGACCGGAGCCCGGCCCTCCCGTGGAGCTGCGGCGGTCCCTTCCCTCACGGGTTTCAAAGGTTGTTACGCCTCCCGGCCTCACCGACAGGGAGCAGGACCACTGGGACAGGCTGTGGTGTGAGGATCACACCCAGCCCACCCAGTGGCACGACACCCTGCCGGCTTCGGCCGCAACGACACCGAGGGTTCCACGAGCACCGCCTCCGGTAGTGCCCTTCCCTCCCAGCTCTGGCCCGTGCTCTGTCACTGCAGGAGCTGGACTGTATGCCACGGCTACGGACCTCCCTGCCAGCGGGCACGGGGTGCCTGCGGGGTCCGTGGTCGAGGCCTCGGACGAGACCGACGACCCTGAGCCCCGTGGCTCAGGGGAAGGACAGTACTATGACCCTCCACCCCCCATCACTGGACCTACCCTGCGTAGGGGTGTAGGTAGGGGTGGTGTACCCTTCTACAGACATGCTCTCATTTCCACACTTGTTGTCCTCGGCTTCCTGGGCTGTGCCATGGCAGATGTAGACTTGCTTCAGGGACAGGAGGATGCCTCGGACAGACTGAGACTGCTGTCACCTGGGGGCCCACGGGGAGGGGCCCAGGGGACGGGGACGGGGATACCTGGGGCTCTGATGGTGGCACTTGGGCTGGTAACAATGGGAACAGTGGTTCTTGTGATTGGGAATGGTCAGATTCTGGGACTGGACACTCCTCCTCTGGATCTGGCACAGGAGACCCTCACAGTGACCACGGCCGGTTCACCAGCTCGGGTATGCCGTCCGATGCCGCCTCACAAATACAACTATTCCGGTCAACTATAACAGCAGACAGTGAGGGCCGCCGTAGGCGGTCCCGACATCTCACGGCTCTAACCTTGACAACCTTTCTGGCTATTATCATTCAGTGCCTATTCCTATTCTTCATGGACTTTCAGTCAATATCAGGCGACAGTACAGTGGACAGAGGTGTCGGTGATGTTGGCTCCGTGGCTTGGCAGCAGACTGGCAGTGTCCTCGAGGCCACCTCACACCTGGCAGACCTCATGATCACAGTCGGTGGTGCCGTGGTGCACATGTCTTGGTGGCTCGGCTTCACTTGGACAGCACACGGCACACCACCACCTGGGCTAGTGTTCACCTGTAGCCCTGTTGTCTCGGCCTATGCACTATCACGGGACGGCGATGGCATTGTGGTAGACTCTGGTGCCACTGGAAATATCACAGGCACCAGGTCCAGGATCTCGGCTCTAGACACCTCCGCCACTATTGGCTTCTCTACGGTGATGACAGGTCCCGTATCCCGAACTGACGGGACCTGTACACTACACCTCTATGGCCGTGAGATACTGTCAGGGGAGATAGACGAGTACACTATACCTGGCTGCCACTTCAAGGAAGGCGCCAGGACACTCCTATCTACCCGGGTTATGCTCCGGCATGGCTTCAGTTCCCCAGACTTCATTACCATGACCTATACCCACCTGGACTCAGGCAGAACATATCGTATCACAGACAATCAGGTGGATTACCTCTGGGATGAGCCGCAGCGCCCGCACTCTCACCACTTCGGCTCAGCAGCTGTCAGGACCCGCACAGGAGACTCATCAGACTGGCAGTGGAGTAATAGCGAGTACACTAAATGGGCTACTACTCACGGCTCTCCTACAGCTACGGCTAAACTTGGTACTCCGGCTTTTGATGTATCTATGTATGGGGACTCTCTGCCTGTTGGCGAGGGTAACAATCATCCGGCTCTTGAGCACTGGTCCATTTCAGATGATTGTCACACCAAACAGTGGACGGGTCAGTTCTTCTATGGCAACATTCCCTTCAGTATCAGTATGATTGACAGAATGCTGACTAAGGGCAACCATGACTTTCTCCTTGACCCGCATAATACCACCTACTTCTGGATTGTCCCGTATATGCCACAACACCAGATATGGCACAAGACTTGTACTATGGAGGTACTACACATCTATCCTAAAGGCAGTAAGAGGATATTCAGTTTCTCTCGGAAGCACACATATGCTTCCAGTCACCCACTGACACCGGCTGGCTCAGATGGCGGACCTGACAGAGTATTCATTGATGGCACTCCCTTTGAGATCTGTATCCTGTTCAGGAACAGAAACACACCTGTTCGGGTCAGTCCCTTTGTGGAGTTCCATGCAGTCATGGGTCACGGCTCTACAGCCAGTCTGCTTAAGCTCTACGACCTGCCTGGTATCCAGCTCGGTCGGCCTCTGCTGTCTAGGCGAGCTATAGCAGCTATGCCGACCTGCTCTCAGTTCTGTGCAGTATGCTGTACCAGTAAGCTGAAGCAGAAGCCCTGTGGACACCATGACCAGTTGAGATCAGTGGCCATACAGCCCGGCCAGAAGTGGGCTGCTGACTTGACAGGACCTATTACCCCAGCTGGCTACAATGGCCACCTGTACCGATGTCAGTTCATTGACTATGTCAGCAGATTCATATTTGTGTACACCTTCGTCCAGAAATCAGAATACTACACCTGTCTGGTTCACTTCTACGGCAGCTTACATGCATACATGCCATGCCAATGAGATATGCACCACAGTCCATAACACTCTGTACAGACTGTGCTCCAGAGATGGGTGACCCCCAGTGTGTGGCTTTCTATCAAAAACACCGTATATTACACCAGAAGTCATCTCCTACAGTACATACAGACAA
Source organism: Cymbomonas tetramitiformis (assembly GCA_001247695.2). Lineage (NCBI taxonomy): Eukaryota > Viridiplantae > Chlorophyta > Pyramimonadophyceae > Pyramimonadales > Pyramimonadaceae > Cymbomonas > Cymbomonas tetramitiformis. The sequence goes on along the minus strand of LGRX02031701.1, from coordinate 15,035 downwards.
CCCTCATGCAGAAAATGCCATTAGCAAGATATCAGACATGGCTAAGGCATTACTTCTGGCGGCTGGCATGCCCGAGGACTACTGGCCTCTGGCTGCCACCCATGCTGGCTTCATATGGAATATCTCTACTCACAAGAACATCTCTACAACACCATTTCATCAGATCAGAGGCTATCACTATGGCTATGCAAAACTGAAGGCCTTCGGCCAGAATTGCTATGTCATTATGTCTCAGCAGCAGAGGAACTCCAGACAGCCTGGCATGTCTAGGAAGTCCCAGCGGGCGGCCTGGTCAGGCCGTCTTGTCGGTGTATCAGTCAGCTCTCTGGCATATAAGATCTTGGATACTGAGACTAATATGATACACTATGTTGGCAAGCCTCACTGGATTCATAATCATCAGGACATGGGAGAGATATTGGGATCCTTTCCAGACCCACATCAGGCAGAGCGGGAGTTTGATGCATCCTATGACAGACCACAGCCATTCAGTGACAGCTTTGACACAGCAGGCTCGAGGATGCATGGTATTGGTTCTTTCTTTGACGGAGAGGAGTCACACGCATGTGTTCAGCTCATTCAGACAGATGGCACAGTTACCTGGACTATGGCAGTCAGATATGTATCACAGACATCAGATGGTCGGCACTATCGGGACCTTCTACACTATCTGGACTGCTACAGAAAGCTAAATGGCATCAATGAACACTATCATATCTGGACTATTGTGAAGGCTCGTCAGACAATCAGAGCACCTATCTACAGTGCAATTCTCATCTCTACCCACAGATAGAGGCAACAGGAGACCCTACGGTGTCATCCTGGAGCCCTGCACCGACGAGCCGGCTGGCTGGCACATTGATCTACCAGCCAACCTGATTATATTTCCGTCCACACACTCAGCAGCTTACCTGCCCTTCTCTGACACCCTCAGCAGTGACCTCAGAGCAGAGTACATGTTTGGCAGTTTCAGCAGCATGGAGCAGTTCCTCTCTGATGCTCCTACCTCTACTATTACACATATGCTTGAGGTCTCGGCACCAGAGATTAAGCTACCTCACGGTGTCAGACAGGCCCTATCCTCACCACAGTCTGAAGACTGGCTGAAAGCTATGGATCAGGAGGTTGGTGATATGGTTAATCAGGAAAAAGCTCAAGCTGGGAGCACCTCCGGCTAGTGCACAGTACCTTACTACACTATTTGTGCTGTCTATGCCATTCAAACCTGACCCTACTGGTGCAGGCAAGCCCTATCAGATATTTAAAGCCCGTATGGCTGGTGACGGCAGCAGAACTACAGGCTATCTTCCGTGGGAGACCTCTTCAGCTACCCCAGAGATATCAGCTTTCAGACTGCTATTCATATTTGCAGCTCTATTCCAGCTGGTGGTGTCACATCTGGATGTGTCTCAGGCCTTTATGCATGCTAAGCTTGAGTTCCCCGTGTGGATTCAGTTTCCCTCTGGCTATACCTTTAAGGGCTACAGCTATGCCCTACTCTCATATGCTCTGTACGGCCTCAAGATTGCCGGCGCATCATGGCAGAGGATGGTTAAACAATTTATGCTCAGTTTCAAATACATGGGTCAATCATTCAGACAGTCTACACATGATGCCTGTATCTATTACATCTACACGCCTACGGTTAAGGCTATGTGTGTGGTATATGTGGATGACTTTGGTATGGCCTGTTCCACGGCTCTTGAGAGGGCCTTCTGGACCGCTTTCAGAGCAACTTTCAAGGCCAAACACTTGGGTCCTATATCCTCTATCCTTCAGATGACAGTACAGCATGATGACCAGGGGGTGTACCTCAATCAGTCTCGACAGATTAAGGACCTTATGACAGCTAACAACATACCCGAGAGACCCTTCCGTACACCTATGGACTCTAAACTGGTGATATCAAAACCAGTAGACCCTGACCTCACTCTGGTAAAACCCTATCGGTCTATCCTTGGGTCCCTGCTATGGCATAGCAGGACTTCACGGCCAGATATCTACTATGCAGTGATCTACCTGTCACAGTTTGTGGCCTGTCCCTCAGAGGACTCAATGAAGGCTCTTATCAGAATTGCACAGTATCTGGACTGCACGGCACACTACAGAATGGCCTTCTATTACCCTGAGAGGCCAGCACGGGTGCTCACACTGTTTGTGTACTCCGATGCTGACCTTGCCAGAGACCTGGAAAACTCAGCTAGATCATACTCTGGCATGGTGATATTCTTCTGTGGCATGATTCTACAGTATGGTACAGTCAGACAGACAATCACAGAAACATCTTCTACGGGTTCAGAATATGTTGCAGCATCTACTGCAGCTCAGCGGGTGGTGTCTCTCATGTTTATGCTGACAGAAATATTCGGCTATATACAACACCCTATTCAGGGACAGCCACCCTCTACTACTGGACTTGATTCTGAGATCACTGAGGCCGAGAGGGTCGCCACTGACATTGCATTCAGCTACCCTGGGTTACAGCCGGGAACTCTCCTGACTAAACTCCTGGATTACACTACACCTACGGGTACAGGAGTCGGTGGTGTCAGGCCTGATGGCAAGTCAGTGACAGATGAGCTCGAGATTTATTCAGATTCAGACCGCAGGCCAGTGGACTATCAGAATATGAGAAGCACAGAGTACCTTCCAGCTTCAGCAACCTGCCCCAGATTGGAGCTTCCGGTTCCTCTTCTCCTGGATAATGATGCATGCAGGTCTATTGCTGAAAATATCCCACTGTCCCAGAAAATCAAGCATGTTCTGGTCAGATTCCATATGCTCAGAGACTTTGTCAGACTGGGCTGGATCATATGCTGGAGGGTGCCTTCGGAGAAGAACTTGGCTGACCCCTACACCAAGCCAGTTCCTCCCACCAAGAACACCGTGCCCTACTTCAACATGCTCTTTGACAGCTACATGGATATGCAAAAGGCAGTGATTCAGGCTGCCAGATCTTTTGGATTTTCGACATGGAGGCCTACTCAGAAAGCAGCAGCATGATCTGACTGTGAGTACCCTCTGATTTGTCCTGTTTTGGGTTTTGTTTCTGACTGTGCTTTGCAGGTACTTTGTTGCAGGTACTTTATGATTTGGTTTTGAGAATATATGCAGAAAACAACCAACCGATAGAATGACAGTTAGCCTAGAGGTTTAGCAAGCATGCACAAGACCTGTTATGTGAATGTTGCATGCCGTACCTTGACTCCTACGACCTTATGTACCCTTCGGGGACCCGTGACCGGCACCTGTCTCGTACGTGAGAGCCTCTGCCTCCACCAGCTGTGACCCTCCCTACATCTTCCCTTGTCTGTAAGTCTGACGGTGACGGGGTGACCTGGACCTGCCTTCGGGTACTCCTTGTCATATCCCTGACGAAGCATCCGGCTGCATGACACCGCGGTGTGCGGACCTTCAGGGCACAGCAGCATTCTATTCCCCCGGTGGAGGAGTGGCACTAGAGACAGGGAGCTGATAGGCCTGCCAGGACCGTGTGGACTTTGTCCAGCTTTTTGGGGTTTTCAGCCCTGGCAGGCATGATTGTGGTTCTTTCTGGTCTGGACTGGAGATTGGTATGAGTGTATTCATTCAGGTCTGCCCACCTCACTCGAGGTGGTGTGCTGGATTTGGCATGCCGACAGTGTCATCATCATCTGTGTCATCACCGATACGGTTCGACTACTATGACTTCTTCACTGTCATCAGCGCCATCTCCGATATCGACTTCGGTAGTCAGACAGTTCATAGCATCTGTCATTTCACATCTGACACCTTAGGGGCTGTCATCACATTCTTTCGGCGGAAGCTATAACACTTCGTATTATCTTGTGTATAGCTTCACAGTTTCACGGTTGACATATGCGAGCGTTGCACACTTGACTTGTAGTGCTTGACTGCGTGTTTGTTCTCACAGAGTATATGATGCTGCCGTTCAGAGCAAATTGCGTGATGGATTCTTAGAAATGCCATGTTACGATTACTTTACATTTTTTGAAGGTGCTGCTGGTATGGACAAATCGACAAGGTTCTCTTTGAGTTCACAATGCATTATTAGCATATATGCTGTGCAAAGGCATAATGATTATAGAGAGAAAAACAAAGGACTTATCAAATTGGAAAATACATGCGGAACGACCTACCTACCATCATACTTTCAATTTTTAGCGGGACGGTGGTTTGGGTGCTTTACAATTTAATATTAACAACTTGTTTGTAACTAACTACTATAGGGTTGAACCTCTCGAGGCTTTTAACCTCCTGACGATTGGAAAGGCCGATAATTACGAAACGCTATCGGGTTGTAAAATTAACAGTTACAAAGATTGGCTCAACAACCAATTCATTCCTAATGGTACGTTTAAATTTACCGTCAGAAATGGGCGTCCGATCCATGACTGGTTTGGACTCTCGTGGATTGAATTCAAGTTTCTACTATCAGACTTCTGCTGCATCACCGGCAGACCCATTACAAACGGTACTTACAGGAAACGAAACAATGATTATTTGCGAAACAACCGCCGTCCTTCGTATCGGTCAAAACCGTGTAATTGACACGGTATTTTAAAAAGCGGTTGATAGTATACATCAATGGCACAACAATCAGGATTGGTTGGATACAATAGGATTAAAGACCTAGATCCCAATGTGGATAAGCAGATTCACACCGCAACGATGTTTCAAATGTCAGGCTATAGACCTGTAATGATGCAACAACTTCCTTGTAAAACAATCAATGATATCACATATCCACCATTTAGAATTAGTAACGTCAACCCCTTGGCAGGATATACGAGTTACACCTTAGGGCATAATAAAAAAGTGACGAAAGAAATGGAAATGTTTCACTTTCCAATGGAACATCCATTGACTACTCGATTGTTACAACCTATACCTTTGTTTTTTTCATAACATCGGGAACACCGGGCACAATGGCAACACTCTTTGCTTGTTGCTGATCTTAGATTGTTCCTTTAATTTAATTTGTTCCTAAAATATATATAAACATGTCTTCATTTGGTAATGAGTTAAATGTAACAATAGTTACGGCAACCGATTTCTATGGTAAAGGGATGACAATTGGTCGTGATGGTAGAGGTGGTAAGGAACCTGAAGCAAGAACTCAAATTAATTTGTTAGGAACTGAAGCTATTTTTTATTTTGATGCAAGCCAAAGTGGGGACCCCGGCGTTGCAGATTTCAACATGGCGGGAAAGCTACAGTAAAGACCCACCTATAAGAAAACATGGCTGTGGAGGTAGCGGCTGGCTTCTTAATATCGAGGGGCTCCGTTTCACAGGTAGCGACGTTCAATTTCTAGATTTGGCACAGATTCTGCCTAATCGGATGGCTCCAAAACACCGATTTTTTCTTAATCGCGGTGCGGATTTCGTATGTGAATCATCCAGCGTCCGAATTTCTTAAACAAGCCTTCTCCGATTTCACGATTCAGCAAAAAGTAGCGGTCGCTTTCTTAAGATGTTCAGGTGTTTTCACCCCGAGACAAAGCTTTCAAACGGACGAACCATGGACCCGACAGTCAAAAGTCAATTACGGCGTCTAAAACAAGCTGCTAGTGACGACATAATCACTGCGACAGATTTTAAGAATGCGAAGACGAAACTGCTTGGGAAGCAATCTGGTATATATGTATACAATTTCAGTGAGTCAGTTTGCGATGAGCTGAAGGAGTTAAAACAGTTATTGGAGGAAGAGATCTTCGACGCAACCGAGTATTCCGCACAAAAGCGCGCACTTCTGTCTTCAACTACATCTGGGCCAGTAAGGGAAAGTGTTTCAGATGAAAAACATGAGAGCATGGACTGTTCGCCAGATGTCTTGGAGTTTGAGGGAGCAGATTTGGTGGCTGAGTTGGGGGTTACGAAAGCCGGGATCCCTGAGCCTGCTCGTGTCTGTGGAACGTGATATTTCAAATCTGAAATGAACTAATAATGCATCGTGAATTCGTGATTGCCAGTTAATTTTCCCATGTGCACATTATAACGTTTGATGCTATTGAAATTCGTTTATTACAAATGCCAAAAGGGGAGGGTGCTTACTAAGCCCCCCACTTCTTAAGCGTTCGTTTATTCTTCGTTTATTACGGAAAATTAAACGAAATCCGATCCCTGGGTATTTTTGTAAATTTCACATCAATGCACTATGCCGACTTTCTTAAAATTAACAGAAATACACACTTGCCTGTAGAAATCTAGCGTGTATTTTCTTAAATCGTGCCATAATTTTACTCAAACCCTAGCGGCTAGGGAATTTCTAAATTCCGACACTTTCTTAAAATTTTCTGAAAAATCCAGCCGCTGGTTTCTTATAGGTGGGTTTTCTTATAGGTGGGTCTTTACTGTAAGCCAATTTAGAATATGAGGTTTACCAATTGTTACCGGACCGACTAATACACCGCCATATGACGACGAAGTTCCGGTTAATGGATTGTATGGTTATCGGACTGCAGCTAATATACCTGCACAAATGTTTATGAAACTAACCTCTATACCCCGACCTCCACCGTAAATAATAATAATAATAAAAAACGTATAATGTACAATGTCAGCTTTCGGTTCCAATCTAACAGTGAAAGAAATTAACGGCAAAGCATACGTACCAACACCAGGTCCAACTGATACACTCACTTGTGATACGGTTGTGTGTCAAACTATAGGCAACGTTGACTCGCCGCTTGAGACCATGCATATCGGGTCAGATATACGATACCAGAACGATATCAAATTTATAGATACTCAAGACCCATTAAATGAACGAGAACAGATGTCCTTGTTGACAGATGGGTCGCTAAAGGTACACACTTCAATAAAATTTAACGATTTCGTATTGAACAATCCAGTGTCGAAATCACGATTCTCAGCAGGTCTTGATGATTTAGATGCTTCTTTTGAGATTAAGAGTTTGGACCCAGCGGAACAAACGCGTGTTAAGATCGGGGAAACAGGTATCAACGAAGTAACCTGCTTGCAAACAACAATCAATATTGAACCGTTGGGGTCTGGTGTATTAATCAACGACGAAAATCTTGTACTCAATACCGGCGATCTAACATTGACTGCAGGTAAATACCGAGGAGATGGTAGCCTTTTGACAAATATACCCACCGGTGCTAATCAGAACTTACAATCGGTCACCGACCAAGGTGCAACAACGACAAATAGTATATATGCTTTAGAGTTTATTGGCAGTGGTGCACAATTGACCAATTTGCCAGTTCAGCCTGATACATCTACACTTCAAGATGTGACTACCCGAGGATCTACAACCAATGCAAATGACGTGTCTTTCACAGGTTTAGGTACAATGGTAGTCAATCAAGAGAAACTCAGTGGAAATAATCTTAGAATTGAATCAGGAAGCGACGGATTAGGTAAAGTATCAATCGGAGAACAATCTCCAGGGCATACAAACGCCGACCACATTGGAGATCGTTCCATCGCTATAGGTCGCAATGCATTATCTGTTAACAATACAACAAGTAATGATACGATTGCGATTGGTTCCAGTGCAGCCAATACCAACTGCGGGGATTTCGTGGTAGCGCGATCGGCGACGATTGCGGTCAGGTTAACTGCAAAGATGCCGCAGTGAATATCGGGAAATACTGTGGTGAATTTTCATGTGGCGAAAATGCAATCAATATTGGGGCTCTCGCAGGACAAAACCGTCTGCTCAGAGTGAGGTAAACACCGATAACACAATCGTTTTGAACGCAAGCGGGGTTGAATTGAACGCCTATGTCGCAAGTAGTTGCTATATCAGACCTATCAGAGCCAGTCCTGATGTAAGTTCAGAACGGTCTACAATTGTATTACGATTCAGCATCAAACGAAGTTAGAACGGGTGCTATTAACAATGGCACTATTGGTTCATTGAGTCAAGTTTTGGCTATGGGAAATAGCGGTTCGGTTATGGAATTGGATGAATTAAATTCTGCGTCTGTTATTTTAAGTAACTCGTTGAATTACGCTTATCCAAGATCAACCAACTCACTCACATTATCAGGCGTACCTTTGACACTCATTACGAAAGCGTACGCTCATACCACTCTTCCATAAAATCCGTTGAGATTCACCGGCGATATATTCACATTTGTAAATAACACCGCCAATATGATTACGGCTTCGACGATTGTCATGTTTGATGATGATGGGATAAACAACGTAAATGGAGTTCAACCGTTCAATAATTCGTATACTCAGAGTAATCAGAATTATGCACCCATCGGTGTCTGTATTCAAGACAGTGCTGCAACTCAGAGTTGTTTCGTGTTGATCGGACGTGGTTTCACGACATGTAGGAATGCCGCTGCTACAGATAATACGTATGTAAAGCGTCAACGTGTGAAGTGTATAGCAGGTGGGGAAATCAATAGTGCTCAGATCACAACGGGCGATTCATACAGCTATGTAATCAAAAGTGGCATCTGCTGGTGGCGGTGTATTGATTTGGGTAAGCCAAGGATTCAATTATTTTACCTGATTATTATAAATGCCTGTAAAGCGAAATAATCCTAATTTACCAAGTTGTGAAACCATCGTCCAAGATGGTGTCGGTATGAGAATAAAAGGTATTGTAAATGGTAGACTTGCAAACACCCGATGCAAGGTAAGAAATATTGCTGACGCCCAAGGAAACGTAGTTAGATATAACAAACAGAACTTATCCAAAACAAAAGAAAAAAACATTTTTACGGGAAAAGTATGTCTCCGTCTCATTAGAAGATGGCACCGGAGAAAGTATTGATTTAGTTTACGACACAGGTGCAACGGCTAGTAACATGTCAACGGACGATGCAAGACGTATAGGCATAATAAGAGAAGACGGCACCACCGATTATTTTAATACGCCTACTCAAGCAAATGGAATTGGTGGTGTTGTTAATATGACTGCTTATTACGGTGTTCCGTTGATATTAGTAGACGCAACCGGTGAGGTAGCAGAAGGTACTGTTACGGTTGCTGATGATACCATGCCATTGTTAGGTATTTCACATATAAAACAGCTAAAGCGATATCGTATAAAATCTAAATAGGTATATATAATATATGTCAAATATATGTCAAATAAAGTTTCACTAGCCTTTGCTGAGGGGATACCGCACTCTCAGGACTTTGTCCCCTTTGCTAGCGTAAATGTTTTATTATTATTATTATTATTATTATATTAAGTTTTGGACAAAGTTTAGTTTGTAAGAATTTTACAAACTAAACTTTGTCCAAAACTTGTGATACTGTAAATGGGAACGCACCGCCTGGTGGATCCTCCAAATCGACAGATGTTGGAATTGGTAATATTGAAAGAACTGGAGGAAATGTAATTGTAAAGAATCAATTAGAAGCAGACAATATTAAAATCAACGACACATTGACTGTTGAGAACGATATTAGTATTCAATCTGGTGGTATTGACGCTGCTTCGGGTAATTTCACTGGTGTGAATTGTATTAATTTGCGAGTTGATGATGTTTCGGCAAAATCTGGAACAATTGCCACTGTTCAAAATAATTTACGGGTAAATGGAGAGATAAACAACACCTCACCAAATGATACCACAAATATTGATTTATATGGAAATAAAACATCAGGTAATTCTTTTATTAATTTAAATACCGCTGGTGTAGACATACCAAATGCTTCAACGATATATTTCATAAATTTTGAAAGGAAGCCTGATACAGCTACAAATATTTTTTTAGAATTAATATGTCGGGTGACATAATAGGTTGCAAGGATATTAAATGTAATGATATATAATGCAATAATATTAGAATTAATGGTGGAATTGTCAACGTTGCACAATTAGGTTCCGAGACAAATTTAGAATTACAAGGGCCAAAATCTGCTAATTCAACATTTATAGATTTGAATACATCACTGGTTGATGCAGCAGCAGTTGATTCAGTGTATGCTTTGGAGTTTCGTAAACGACCTGTTATACCATCAAATGATTTTTTTAAGAATTAACATGTTAGGTGATATCCAAGGTGCTATTTTAATAAAAGCTGATATTGTTCAAACTCCTTTCGCAGCGTTAGATAGACTGACATTGCCGTCACAGTTATCTCACAGAGGTTGTGAAGTCATTACTGCTTTGACAGGTGGAAATGTAAATGACAGAACAATAGATATACCAGCGGGTAAATTCATTTGCTTCTTTGAATTGGCGTTAAGTACAGACGATGTAGGCGATGGTGTAAAATTCATGGTTATAACATTTAATACACTTGCTCTCCCAATAACGAACGCACAAATAGATGATAGAAAATATACAATAGATGTAAGTGCAGTTTCAACAAACGATACTAATGATCCAAATGATGCATTGGTATATTACACTTATGTAAAAAGTGGGCAATATGTGTTAAAACTGGACAGTGCACGCAATTTAAATGGGCAACGTATAAACTTCCTGGCAAAATTCATAAAAATCCAATTTTAATGATCAGATATCGGAAGAGAAAAAAAGCGGTAAATGTGAACAAAACACCAAATGTTCGGTTGTGAGGACTGAACCAGTCTCACAAGGGTGCAAGTAACACTTACAGGGAATATGGTACTAGGACCATAGGTTGATATCGGAATGCTTTGTATACTGTCGGATATTTCTTTATACTTAGATGAACTTTCACTGTTTGAAGTTACAAGACACTAGAGGTCAGTGCCAATGTGTAACTAATTCAAAAAACTAGCATGAGAGCTTGTTCAGCTCTTTAAGTAGTAACATGTCGACTCGAATTCCCTCAGATCTCATCCGAATTCGACAGTCACAGTGCTCAGTCACTTCATGTTCACATATCCTATGACAGGTCTTGTCATTTGGCATTTGGGCTGCAGCTGCCAGTCATACAATGATCTCTGCTCTGAATTACTGAATGGTCATAGATCTGATGATGTGGCAAGAACTGGGGCTCTCTGGTTTCCCTCCAGTTCTGTGTGGCTGTTTGAATATGAAATGGTTCCCACCATTTCTGGGATGGTTTCCACCAATTCTCTCAACCTTCAAAACTCACTTTCGGGTCAGGCATTTCTGTCAATCATTTCTGTCAGACACTCTCGTCATCTGGTCATATAAATGCCTGTCATTGGTGACTGTCATAGTACCCGTCACTCGTCATTCTGACACGCCGTCATTCTGTCTCGTGACTTACCCTAGCACAACTCTCCCCCCCTTTTAGGCGCGCGCTTACGTCCTCGCTAGCGTCTAGTGTTCGCCTGTATTTACATTGTCTGGGGATCAACAAACATGCACAGTGAAGCTGGCTGCTAAGCCTCGGGTTCTCGGGTCCCGTGCCCCTCAGTCCTTGGGTGCGTCTGAGTCCCCCTAGCTTCTAAGCCTCGGGTTCTTGGGTCCCGTGCCCCTCAGTCCTTGGGTCTGAGTTCCCTTCCGCGCTGGAGGTTTCCCGAGGCTCCGTCCCCGAATTACGCTGCCAACGCTTAAACGGTTCTGTCGCCCTGGTACTCCTCTCGCTCTGCGGGTCTTGCGCTGCTTTGCGCCCTGAGGGTTTTAGACCCCAGTATCTTGTTCCTGCATCGGGAACTCGTCCGTGTTCGGTAGTATTCTCAGAAGTCCTCCAGTGACCAAGTCGTGGTCACCAACCAGTCAGAAACACGAGTCTGGCGGAAATGCGCTGGTCGTCTACAAAGGGGACACGTGCCGGCAAGATCCAACCACGCAAGGATACAATGCCAATGGCATATGCCCCGTCCTGTCCAGCACCTACATGGAAGAAAAGCGGAGACACAGTTTTGCCACAGCGGCACGGTTGCGGCACATAGCAGGCAGCATGAAACATCTGCAGGGACTCGTTGATGCATCTCCAGAGGTGAAAAGAGCTCGTCGATGCAGAGTTGGCGAGTCCTTTGCGTTGTGGGCCGTTGAAGCAAAGAACTTGCGCTGAGGGCTGCTGCTGGGCCACCAGTCTTCGCGTCGGGCTGCACGTGCTGGACTGTTTGCAGAGTAGCACTCGCGCCTGCGTCGTGGGCTGCTGAGGCATCAGCCATCGCGCTGGGGTGCATGTGCTGGGCTGCCTGCGGAGCATCGCTTGCACCTGCGTCCTGAGTTGCTGAACCATCAACCATTGCGTCGGGCTGCTCGTGCTGAGCTGTCTGCGGAGCACCGATGCTGGGGCAGCTCGCTACCGTGGGCGGCCGCAGCTCAGCGCCGCTAGTGGGGCAGCTCGCTGCCGTGGACGGCCGCGGCTCAGCGCCGCTGCTGGGGCAGCTCGCTGCCGTGGGCGGCCGCAGCTCAGCGCCGCTGCTGGGGCAGCTCGCTGCCGAGGGCGGCCGCAGCTCAGCACTGCTGCCGGGGCAGCTTGCTGCCGTGGGCGACCGCAGCTCAGCGCCGCTGCTGGGGCAGCTCGCTGCCGTGGGCGGCCGCAGCTCAGCGCCGCTGCTGGGGCAGCTCGCTGCCGAGGGCGGCCGCAGCTCAGCGCTGCTGCTGGGGCAGCTCGCTGCCGTGGGCGGCTCAGCGCCGCTGCTGGGGCAGCTCGCTGCCGTGGACGGCCGCAGCTCAGCGCCGCTGCTGCGGGGGCAGCTCGCTGCCGTGGGCGGCCGCGGCTCAGCGCCGCTGCTGGGGCAGCTCGCTGCCGTGATGAGCGGCTGCGGCTCCGTGCTGCTGCTGGGGCAGCTCTCTGCCGTGGGCGGCTGCAGCTCCGCGCCGCTGGTGGGGCATCTTGCTGTCGTGGGCGGCCGCATCAAAATTGGCTCCGGTTCCATCGGGTACCATTTGCCATTTGGGTAGAGGAAGTCCTCATACGTCCACCCAAAGCCGCATCCATCGCACAGCAGTCAAGCGCCTCCGGCGTACTCCCTTGCGATAGTCCGCAAGTCGCGGGAGCACTGAGGCTGTGGGCCGCCGGGGCCGTGCTGCTGCAGTCTGCTGGGGCAGTATGGCTGTGGGCAGTTGATGAGGCAACACCTTTGTTGCAGGCTGCTGATGCAGCAAGACTGTGTTGGGCTGCTAGGGCAGCAAGGCCGTGAGCAGTTGAAACAGCACCGGCGTAGGCAGTTGAGGCTGCAAGACTGTGAACTGCTGGGTCAGCACGGCCATGGGCAGCTAAGATGACACCGCTGCAGGCTTCTACTGGGGCTGCAAGGCTGTGAGCTGTTGAGTAAGCAAGGCCGTGGGCAGCTAAGACAGTATCACCGCAGGCTGCTGGAGCTGCAGGGCCATAATAAGTTACTGAGTCAACAAGGCTCTCTGTCGTGGGCGGCCGCAGGACCGCGCTGCTGATAGGACAGCTCACTGCCGTGGGCAGCTGCAACAAGAGCTCCACGCCGCTGCTGGGGCAGCTCGCTGCCATGGTCAGCTGCAGCTCCGTGCTGCTGCTGAGGCAGCTCTCTGCCGTGGGCAGCTGCAACTCTGTGCCGCTGATGGGGCAGCTTGCTGCCGTAGGCATCTGCAACAAAAGCTCCGCGCTGCTGCTAGGGCAGCTCGCTGCCGTGGACAGCTGCAGCTCCGCGCCGCTGCTAGGGCAGCTCACTGCCGTGGACAGTTGCAGCTCCGTGCTGATGCTGGGGCAGCTATCTCCCGTGGGCAGCTGCAGCTCCGCACCGCTACTGGGACACCTCACTGCTGTGGACAGCTGCAGCTGTGGCAGCGCGGGTGCTAGCTGCTGAGGCAGCGCCTGCGTCGGCAGTGGGGGCAGCGCCTGCCTTGGCAGCGAGGGCAGCGCCTGCGTGGGCTGCTCGTGGGGCAGCGCCGGTGTGAGCTGCTCGTGCGGTAATGCCGGTGTGAGCTGCTCGTGGGGCAGCGCCAGCGCGGGCTGCTCGTGCGGCAGCCCCGGTGTGGGCTGCTCATGGGGCAGCGCAAGCGTGGGCTGCTCGTGCAACAGCTCCGGCGTGGGCTGCTCGTGCGGCAACTCCGGTGTGGGCTGCGCCTGCATCGGCAGCGAGGGCAGCGCCTGCATCGGCAGCGGGGGCAGCACCTGCGTCGGCCACGGGGACAGCGCTTGCGTCGCCAGCGGGGGCAACACCTTGGCCATGCAGCCTGCACAGCCTGCAGCCATGCAGCCAGGGGGCACCTTGCCAGGCTGCCGGGGCTGCACCTCAACTCTGCAGCCATCAGCGATGCAGCCATGGGGCACCTCGCCGGGCTGCAAGGGCAGCGCCTTGGCCATGTAGCCTTCAGCCATGCAGACATGGGACCCCTCGCCGGTCTGCAGGGACTGCTTCTTGGTCATGCCTGGCTGCCGGGGCTGCACCTCAACTCTGCAGCCATGCAGCCATGCAGCCATGGGGCACCTCGCCGGGCTGCAAGGGCAGCGCCTTGGCCATGCAGCCTTCAGCCATGCAGCCATGGGACCCCTCGCCGGTCTGCAGGGACTGCTTCTTGGTCATGCCTGGCTGCCGGGGCTGCACCTCAACTCTGCAGCCATCAGCCATGCAGCCATGGGGCACCTCGCCGGGCTGCAAGGGCAGCGCCTTGGCCATGCAGCCTTCAGCCATGCAGCCATGGGACCCCTCGCCGATCTGCAGGGACTGCTTCTTGGTCATGCCTGGCTGCCGGGGCTGCACCTCAACTCTGCAGCCATCAGCCATGCAGCCATGGGGCACCTCGCCGGGCTACAAGGGCAGCGCCTTGGCCATGCAGCCTTCAGCCATGCAGTCATGGGACCCCTCGCCGGTCTGCAGGGACTGCTTCTTGGTCATGCCTGGCTGCCGGGGCTGCACCTCAACTCTGCAACCATCAGCCATGCTGCCATGGGGCACCTCGCCGGGCTGTGGGGACTGCGTCTTGGCCATGCAGCCTTCAGCCATGCATCCATGGGACACCTCGCCGGTCTGCAGGGGCTGCTTCTTGGCCATGCCTGGCTGCCGGGGCTGAGCCTCAGATGTACAGCCTCTAGACATAGGCATTGTGCCAGTCTGCGGACGCTGATCCTCGGGCGGCCAGCCGATGGGTGCTGCGTAAGGCTGCTGAGGAAGCGCCTGCGTCGGCAGAGGGGGCAGCGCCTGCCTCGGCAGCGAAGGCAGCGCATGCGTGGGCTGGTCATGGGGCAGCGCCGGTGTGGGCTG
>LGRX02031700.1:0-25125 GCA_001247695.2 Cymbomonas tetramitiformis | reverse complement strand
TATGTATCGGTGAGCCTTACGGGGCAAGCCATTCACCAGGGGCACTTAGGTGCTATCAGTGACAGTAAGTGAGCGCACGACGCAAACAGTTGGCGCCCACTATGTATGAGTGAGCCTTACGGGGCAAGACATTCACCGGGGACACGCAGTTGTTACTCACGGAGATGAGCGCACGGCGGAGACAGCATATCTCAGCACGCTTCATAATGGCTTTGCATGTTTGATGCTGGCACGGCACGAGAGTTTGGACACCACACGCGGGCTGGTGTTACGGGCTGGGGGCTTCACGGCGTTCGAGAGCAAGTTCACCATCGCTAGGGGTTGTGTCGACGAGGAGGATTACACCGAGAAGGCATTTTCGTTGGCGTATGCCTTGCTGGACTTTACTCGCTGCTACGTTCACAGCAAAACATGAGGGATGCTGAACGAAAATATACCCATAAGACATATATGGTGTGCTAAAAGAAAACTTTAAAATTTCCACGAGTACATCTGGCAGAGTTGCACTGCTACATTGAGGTTGTTCAGAGTTCGCCTGGCTACAGAGTTCAGACAGTGCAGTGGGAGCTACATTTGTTCTCGCTGACCACGAGTGACTTCTTGTGTACACGCTGTGCACGGGTTCGCGACAGCTGTCACAAACCGCGGCTTGTCGCGTACCATCGCCGGGTTGTGACACCTGAGTCAGTGGTCCTGGTGACGAACACGTGACAGTCGTGCTGGTGGCCGCGATCGTGACAGTCAAGCTGGTGACCGTGGAGCTGGTGACACTGAGGGCAGCTGGCGACCCAGATATGACCCATATCTGGGGTGATATGGACGTGATTGAGGACTATTGGTGACCCAGAGGTGACAGGAGACAGGTGGCCAGAGAGATATGACATACTACGAGGCAGTCGCTACAGGTGGCCTCGATCGATATGGATAGGATGCGGTGCGCACATGCTATCGCCAGATAAAGCAGAGAGTAGTGACAATTGAGGCAGTGGCACTTTTTCAATTTCCCTCACGGAACAAAAGGACTGATTCTTCCCTCGAGATAAGAAGAAGAGATTAGAAACAGTATTGCAGGGCAAGCGCGCAGCGCTAATACATAGAAGTAGGTTACTCACTTGAGAGTGGGGGCCCATGCGCGTTGCCTGGGCCCTCCAGGATGGCAGATTGTTGTTGGCACATATGTCTATTGCTGAATACAGATTCAAAGGAGGCTGGCAAGCCTAGACACAGATTGACTAAGAGTGGTTTTTATTATATGGTTCCCTCTTGCATGTTCTGCGATGCCTTGGTTCACATTTGAGAACTCGCAGGTTGTTGTTTGAGTATCACATTGTTTATTCACATTGCTCATTCATTTCTCATGCAACTTCTATTCAGCAGCTTAACTGTCACAAAGTTTCGAGGTTATCACAAGTCGCAATAAGAGACAAACAAACGTTACGAATTGCGACCCTCACTTCGAATATCACGTTTATTTTTATGCTGAACGAAAATATACCCATAAGACATATATGGTGTGCTAAAAGAAAACTTTAAAATTTCCACGAGTACATCTGGCAGAGTTGCACTGCTACATTGAGGTTGGTCAGAGTTCGCCTGGCTACAGAGTTCAGGCAGTGCAGTGAGAGCTACATTTGTTCTCGCTGACCACGAGTGACTTCTTGTGTACACGCTGTGCACGGGTTCGCGACAGCCGTCTCTCTTGTAATCCGCGTCTATTATTTCTAAGATTTGACCTGCTAGGATGTAAAGTTCTTTCTTCCAATACGGCTCGTGCTTGCACTTGTTAGCGGACCGTCCATGTAAACACCTTTTTTCTTGTGCCAAGGGTGGGGCGTCCCGAAAGCACAAGTTCCATCTAGCTTAAGGCCAAACCCCTCTTGCTGCACTGTTCTCCCCACGTTAAACCACCACCCAACATTCCAACCCTCCTTCCCACCTTTCTTGCCTTTTGCCTCGTTTGCGCAGCCACGCTCTATTATCTTGCACGTTTGTGCATGCAACGTTGCTTCAAATTCCGTGAGTAGTACCTTCAACCTTTGGTTATCACTTATTAGCACCGGCCGCCTGTTTCCGCGAATCCCACAAAATAAGTCCTCGATCCTTGAAAGATGCAACGTTGTGCTCTACGCCAGAATAAATAAAAGGTACGCTCCCAGCACTTTCCGGGTATCCTCTGTCTTCGTACAACAAGTTGTGAAACTCACTGACACTTTTCTTTAGTAAATCTTTTGTTGTCGCTAAGTTGAAAAAAATATACCAGGCTTCAACTTCTCCTAAACTACGATCGAACCCCGGATACTTTGCAGGCGGTAGCAAAATCTTTAAGCCAAGTCTTTGGAACGCACTAGCTCTACTATCCCCCACCACAGGACGTTCGAACGAATGCAATAGCTTCAAACACACGATCGTGGCGTTGGATTGAAGACACGCAGCTAACAAAGGTTCGCACTTCCCTCTTGCATATGGCAAGGACGATATTATGATGTCTACTTGCGGGTTGAATTCTTCCCACTTGATTTTCTCTAAGTATAGGCGTCTTATGCCTTTCGCAGGATGCTTATCGCTCAGAAAGATCGTCTTCGGTTTGAACCGAACTAGGTTGTTGTAAACGTAGCGAGGTCCCTTACCGCAGCAAAAATCCCCAAATTTTTTCCCGTGAAACAAATTGCCAATAACTGCTAATAGAGGCGTGTATTGTTGTGCGATTGTGGGATAAAAACTAGTGCCTTTATCACATACCCTTGGTATCGTTATTTTAAATGGTAAAATTTTCAGAGGAGCACACCTCGTTGACAACGCACTCCGTTTTCGTTTAGGAAAAACAACTTTCTCGTGTTGTCGTCGTTTGCTTTGTCGTTCGCATTGTCGTCCACAACGCGCTCCGTTGTTTCATACGGTTCAATCTCGTCGCATGTCGCAACCTCCGCGTTCACATTGTTTTGCCCTATGGGTTCAGTAGGTTGGCATATATCGGAGAGTGTTGGCGACTGGAATGAATAAAAGATTTCGTCTACCCATGCGTCGTAAGCTACAATTGTATTATGCCTATCACAGCATACTTCGAGCCCGCTGTCTGTAGGCCGGATTGAAGCTAACGCGGAAAAAAATAAAGCCAGTTGACCTTCTTTAATTGCTTGCTCACTTCCTAAGATATGTACGTAATATGATTTCAACAAAATCAAAAGCTCTCCAACTTTATATTGCGAATACCCATTTCTTCCACCTGTGGACCCGAGTTGCGCAGGCCAGTAAATTGGGCGTATCTCTTCGAGCTTTGCATACGGTCCCAATATCATTGCCACTGCTCGCCGTAAATCTTGCTTGCTAGGTGCTTTCGGACAGCATACACCGCACTTATCACGAGGCATCTTTTAGTTAGTCACAATCGGTCGTATATCGGCAACTTGTTTCTCGAAGCATTTCCCCTTTGCAACTTTCCGAGTCGCGCCACAAACGGTATCCCAGTTATTCACGGCCGTGAATATGCAACTCTTGAAGGGGTTAGGCGGGCCCAACAGACAGTGAGCCGCAAAAAAACCAATACCCGCACAATCGCAGAAACGGCAACTGTAGTAGATAACTCTGGGGCCACGTCTTATTATTTAGTACTATATCTTTTCGGGGAGGAAGTGTTGGGGGAGGGGTGTGAGGGAAGGGGGGTTGAGTGGGGGCTGGAGAGGGGGTCGGGGGGGGGGTGTGACGAAGGGGGGGAGGGGCCCTGACCCCTCTAAAGATAATTGATAACCATCAATTTATAATAATAAAAGTCATATATCCCTGTTATTCACGGCCGTGATTTTCAGATTCACGGCCGTGAATCTTTCCGAATGGAACCAAAAACCGTTCGATTAAAATCTAACGGTTTTTGGTTCCATTCGGACATATGGAATTCACGGCCGTGAATCTGGAAGGGGTAAGGCGGGCGCATGCACCGTTTATCGCCGTCGTCCCGAACTCCCCGTCGCGTGACATAGCACCCGTGTGAAGGGCATGAGATGAAAACAGGTCGGTCATATATCCCTGTTATTCACGGCCGTGAATTTTAGATTCACGGCCGTGAATCTTTCCGAATGGAACCAAAAGCCGTTCGATTAAAATCGAACGGTTTTTGGTTCCATTCGGACATATGGAATTCACGGCCGTGAATATGCAAGTGAGTGGCGCTTTTATTTCCTTTCGTGAAAGTTGAAATTTATTATAACCCGGACGTAAATCGTAACGACTATGGAACAATCAACACTTGCCGAGATCTGCGAATGCGGACAGTTAAACAAGAAGGGAAAGCTCATTGAATGCAAGCAAGACCCGTCGACTATGGACCACGAGGGCAAACGCTGCAACCGGGTAAAAAGAGGCAAAGGCGAGCTGCGATGCGCAAAATGCAGCGGACAGTCAAAGAAACCCGCAAGAGGCAAAGAAAAATATTTGGACGACTTCGATCGTACGCGAGCAATAGGCTTCGCAAACAACTTCGTGGTGTCTTTACCCGAAGACACGCGACAACATCTGGAAAGGCGCTCTTCGCTTATGTGGCGTGATGCGTTGAACAAGGTGCCGGATTGGGACAAACTTCCTAGCGGAATGGTAACCCTTACCGGAGGAAAGCTAGAGGTGTTTCATGAAACCGCGAAACACGGGGGGGGGGAAATCTTGACGGACTTCTACGACAACTTCCTCGAGGACGAAGATCGGAAGCACTTGAACGTCTTCGTCAACGAGTTAAACCTACGTAACTCGTACACCGTCGAGAACCAAGCGTTTTTAATCAACGACAACCTGGTTGCGGAGAAATCGGGGAAGGTCCTCTCCTCCCTTACGGGGTGGCAACCTTGGCACTTGGACCAGCCACTGAACCAACCTCTCACCGAACGCCCTCATCACTTGGCCATTGTGGCCTACCTTGGCCCATCATCCCCAACAAGGTTGTGTTGTGCACCAACACCGTCCTTCGATGCGTCGGTTGAAAGTCCAGAGCTCCTAGGCCAATCGACGCAAGGGGCATTGCAATTGAACTGCGATGTCCAATTCCACGAGCAGCGCGCCCTCATGCTCTCGAAGGAAACCCTCGACGCGTATGCAAGGAACGTTGGGGGAAAGGAGAAAGTGGGATTGGGCGACTGCGCGGTGGTGGGAGGGGTACACCAAGGGGTGGCCAATGCGGATGGCACGCCCCGGGTGGTGTTCTCCGCGAACTTGGCGTTGAAGGGCGTGGCTTCCTACGACCCTGATGTTCAGCTGAACCCCGTGAACTCGGCCTTACATTGGGGTTATCTCGACTTCGTTACGAAGGAGTTCGTGAAGTACTTTCTAGCGGGCACAGACCTCACCAACACGGTGGACGAGGAGCATAAGAAAGTCCTGAAGGTTTTGGCACGCGATGTTGAGAAAGCCTTAGACAAAGCCGCGAAGGGACCCGTAGGGAAGGAACAAGCCAAGCGAAAGCGTACATAATATGCTTACATAATGTTGTACTTTCGAGACGTGTATGCCATGCTTGGACACTAGCTCAATAGGTGAAAAAACATGTACACTTTTGCGTTTCTGCGCTGCGACATAATCGTTGACGAGTTCGGTGTAGTTCTTGTACAGGGCACGCAAGTTCAACTTCCCTTTGTAAAACCTTTTCGAACGCGTACTCCACCCTTGGACGACAAGCATGTTCTCTAAGGTATGCACGAAGTACTCAGCAGACTCGCAAGCAAGAATTGAGTTGAAATGTGCTTGAAGGTTCCGTTCATACACGGAAAAGTCTTCATTCCAACCCGCCACCTTCCAAGTATTAAGCTCATCTTGGCTTGCTTGGGCTTCGAAAGGAATAGGAGGCAGGGTGTTCGCGGAATTCTCGGCGTAATGTTCCACGGCTTCGAAGCCGCTCGGATTGAGTACTTGTCCTTCAAACATGCAAAGCGTCCCCGCCGTTTTGCGATCGGTCACGGGGATGGCCAACAAGTTGGAGGTCTGGCAAACCTCCATGAACTGACCGCAAGTCTTTGTGGTTTTAAGCCCCAAGATTTGTTTGCGATTGTTGTACACAAAGTTCTTTATGACCTTGTAATCAAGGTCGTCATCGGCTTCCATGGCTGTGGTGACTGTGGTACTAAGCTTCTTAAAAATGGCTTTAGGCGGAAGCTTTTCGTGGATCGCCTCCTTACACTTGTCCTTTACAACTTTCGACATACCCTTTCCTATGAAATTAGTATGGTCGTGTGTCCCACGGGAGTACAAGTTGCATGTAACAGTAGGGCCCGAGGTCGTCCCCTTGACAATTGACAATTTTATAGTGAACTCCACAACCGTGAGTAAAGTTTAAAGCACACTTGAAGTTTTGAGTCACGGCAGAGGTTTTTTTCGACTTATATTGCTTGTTAGCCATGGTCACACCCTCAGGGCTCAAGGTTGCCATCATCTCTTGGCACTCTACATAGGATACACCGTTCAAGACCGTACTCCACACTATGGGGATACGGGTACGCTTCCCCTTCCCCTTAGGTGCAACGAGGAAGTCCTCTTCTCCCTCTTCTTCTCCCTCCGAAGGATATATATCGTCCACATTTTTGCCCGGGCTTGTGAACTCAAAGCCGTCGGGCTCAACCATGTTACAGTAATCACTCAGTAATAAGAAAACCCGCCAATAAGAAAGTAGCCAACTTTTTTGATTTCTTCACAATATTTAACACATAACACTCCATATTTAAGATCTCTATATAAATAAGAAAGTTGCTAGGCTGACCTAAAATTCCTGTTTTCTTAAAATCGAGT
This sequence comes from Cymbomonas tetramitiformis, assembly GCA_001247695.2. Lineage (NCBI taxonomy): Eukaryota > Viridiplantae > Chlorophyta > Pyramimonadophyceae > Pyramimonadales > Pyramimonadaceae > Cymbomonas > Cymbomonas tetramitiformis. Next base: position 18,366 of record LGRX02031700.1, on the reverse strand, counting down.
GTTTACTGTACTTTCCTCTCGTTTGGCTACGCGACAACTCTTCGCATGGCATGGCGATAGCTCAACAGGTACAACGTCATGGATGCATGCACCGGTCATAGCCGGATGACATCAAGAAAACTTATTCTAAATCAACGATGAAAATGGGTTATTCTAAAATTATGAAAAAATATTCTAAATTAAATAGCCTACCGGGGGAAATCGGCTTCCCCGTGACTTCGCTTGCATGGCGCAGTTCGCTCAGATACCTGGACATTTTACTCTTCTTAACGTTGTAGATATGGAGCCAGCGGATATTTTTTCTCAAAATGTTGCCGGTGGCCTACCTGTTTTCTATGATTTCCACCTCAGTGCACATAGTGCACATAGTGCCAGCGGTAGTGAGTGCGTGAGCCTGTTCCATGGCAAATTCGAGGTAAATTGGGTAAAATTCGGGTAATACCGTGTGTCATATTACCAAGATGTCATCTTACCCCTTATAGTGGGGGTAAAATCATATGGGGGTCGGGTATTACCGGTATTTTACCCGGTAAAGGTAATGAAAGTATTACCGGCCGAATTTTACCCGCGAGCCTTAGCGACAAACTACTCCCGCCTGAGTTCTTCAATGTGCCTGCCCCGCAGCCTTTTCTTCCTCATCCGAATAGCAACCTACTTCCTGCAGTTGATCCTGTATCAACATTAGAAGGGAACTACTTACACGGGCAGAATTCAACCACCCATGCTCGAAAGCAAGGTGGCGCCGGAGTTGCGCGCAAGGAAAAAGTTTCCAAAGCTTTCTATTCTATAGTGTGATCTGGACGTGGAGGTGGTATGAAGTTCATAGTTTCCCCTACAAAACTATGAACTTCAGACTTGGAGCAAATAGCGAAGGCGAGGGATATCTTCTGCATTCCTCCTTGGCGAAAGGACAACCTCGCCTTGGGATTTCCCACTTTTTTCGCCTTTAAATTATGACAATACCATCGATTACCGGCTCTGACACGGGTGTTTAAGGCCCCTGTCGGTTCAGCTACTTATATTGGGAATCACCGCCTTCGTGGGCGATGTGTCTTCCAATTCGTGTGACTCCCGGCGATGTAGTTTGGGCCAGGGCCAAGAGTTGTGCCTGGGGTGCGGGAGCGGTACGTTCTGGAGTATTTCAAAATGTTTGGCCGCCACATTGTCATAGATGTTTTATGCCAACTGGCATTGACGAATATTTGCTCAGGGTTTGATTCAAAAGGGTCCATCGGTTGGACATGATCCGACATCTTCGGCACGGGCACGTGGTACAACACGACTGTAGAATCATTTGCGGCAATTACAACCACTCTCTTTACAAACTAGAGCCGAATGTGGATGCCACGGCTCGCAGAAAATGATATAGCTTGTTACTCTGCGTGTTCGCAGAGGAGCGCTTCAATGCATTGCCTTGTCGTTTTCCCAGCTGAATCCTCCTTGAAAACGTTTGCGCTGTCGTTGTCGCGGATCTTAAGCCCCAAAATCGAACCAGGTGCCTCTCAGATGAAACTGGAAATCCTTTGAGCAGGTGATGGAAAGAGATTTAGCTTCTAACTTTGGCCTGGACGTTGCGAATGGCGCTGGCTGCGTTCTGGTGTCCTTCTTCGGAACCTCGGGCCTCGGAGCTTGGATCCCTCAGGTAATTTTGTTGCCTTTAGGACTCTTGAAGCTAGATTGTGCTGCCCGAATTGAAGTCGTATCTGCGTCTCCTATGACAACGTCCTGCGCCGTTGTTTGGGAATCACTGCAGAGACCAGACACGCTACAGCACTTTGCAAACAGCTACCTCGAGCGCTCCCGGTTTTCGGGTCCACGTTCCAAGGTCCAGGTGAGCTGCGCGCCGCCCGGGAAAGGGAGCTCCTCCGAGTGCACTTTGGTGTCCACACGCAGGCCTCCCTATATGGCTGCGAGTCGACAGCTTCCGGGTCTTCTGTCACCAGAGAGTTCAAGTGTGAGCTACCTATTGGGCAAAACCCACAGTGCACCCAGTGTAGTCATCACCTTATGGGCAAAGCCTCTGTTCCTCCGGGGGCCGCTTCCACAACCGTAGGCGTAAAGGGACACTTGCATTCAGGCGAGTGACTTGCACCGCGTATCCGAGAGGCTTGTAAAACCGTTTTCGCTTCTGGACCCGCTCCGCCAAGAAGTGCACAAGCGCAAATATGTGCCGCAGACCCTCTCGTCACAGGTGGCAAGTGACCGTTGCTAGTACGTGGCGCACATCATGCTTTCGTGCTCATGCGCGCTGCATCACATGCGCAACGCATGAGCTACATTTAAAAGTTGAAACACTGCTGGGCTCGCGGTCGTGGGTGGTGAAGCGTGCCGTCCGGCTCAGCTCCATTATGATGACGGGGAGAGCTTGCCGGCAGGTCTGGGCTCAGGAGGTGGCGATGGCTGCCGCGGCACTCTTGGATAGACCTCGCATAAACGCAAAAGCCATAGCGCTGCTGGAGCAGAAAGCGGGCTCCGCAGCTTGTCGCAGTCGCATCTTCCCAATCGGTACTTTAGTTCGCAAGCAATTCGGTGAATTGTGGTACTGTGGATATGTGGACAACTACAACTCCAAGACCACATGGTGCGTGCAGCATCCTTCCTCGTTTCCCGCCCCCCCCTCCGCCCTGCCCCGCGCGTGCCGTCCCAGCGTCCGCGCCTCTCGCGCTCTCAACTCGGAGGCTGCGCGGAGCTGCCTATTCGTCAACACACTCGCGTCGGTGCTCGGATATTGTGGCACAGCTCACCAGTGTTTGGAGGGGAGCCGGAGGGGCCGGCGCGCATTCATGCAGCTCTCGGAAGACAGCTGGCAGCTAAGAGCGCGCGGTGTGCAGAACAGCAGTGAGGAATGGGAGGGCGGCCCGACAGGTACCACGTGACGTATGAAGACGGCGACGGAGAGCACTTGGCCGCAGAGGATGTATGCGCTTTGCTGTTCACTGTTGGGGCTCCCACGAAACCGCCCGCCAGCGGATACCGAGCCAACCTCGAGCTCGAGACACGCGGGCCAGATGTGATGAGGGAGGAATGGGGGCAGTCAGCCTGCAGCAGCGGGCGCACCATCGACTCCTCCGAGCTTGAGGGTGTGCGTGTCTCGTTGGATCTGAACGACACTGCACACTCGGGCGAGGAGTCGCCCTGCTCCACCTCACCAAGGCGTCATGCCAAGGGCATAGATGCTGACGTGGGCGGCGGAGATAGGGACTTCTGCCAGGAGGGGGACCTGCTGCACCGGCCGGGGTCCTCTACGCCATGCACCAAGGTCGGTTTGCAAGCCCCCGCTACTGGCTGCCGTCAAATGGGCCACGATCACCATAACAACAGATTTCCTTGCAAACACCCTCTCTGGCAAGCCATCCTCTCTCTGGAGGCCACTCTGTGATAAGCTTCCTCACAAGCTTCTTGCAAAGATCCTCTATGTCTATAAGCCCCATCTTATCGTGTAAGGTGCGCGCTAGAAGGATTCCCGGTACCTCTCCGCAGAGTGTTCCTCACCTTTCGAAGAGATTCGAAGGTGTGCCCAGGAGAGTGCCAAGAGAGTTTCCATCGGCCGGCGGGTCGCAGGTGCACCCATCCATTCTGGCAGCTGACGCCGCGGTACACTCTTGGGTGCGATCTGCTAATTCCCTGTTTTCCTCGGGCGTTTTAGGATGGGACCTTGCCGACTCGTCAATTCCCGATGCTTGACCGGCCATGCGTGTGCCACCGGCATTTCCGGCTCGCCCGGGCGAAAGTGTGACGTGTCAGACATGGACGATGAGGTGCAAAATGTGCAGGCGTGGGCTGCCGTGGCGGAGCTGCTGGACAATGCCCAGGAAGCAGGGGCACCACATTGCAACGTGGCATTAACCACAACCTCGCTGGAAAGGGAGGCTGCAGCCGTCGATGGGGCACTGGATCAAGAGGATTCCACCGATTCTCAGATGTTTCCTGTCATGCAAATTACGGACGATGGGTGACCATATACCTCCGACCCGCCTTGACCCAACTTTGCCCTTTTTTGGCTATCTTGGCACTCTTGTCGTGCAATAAGAACATCCGGCTATGCGGCTGCTGAAGTTACACGGATCTCTCCGGCTATGCGGCTGCTGAAGTTACACGGATCTCTCCGGCTATGCGGCTGCTGAAGTTACATGGATCTCTCCGGCTATGCGGCTGCTGAAGTTACATGGATCTCTCCGGCTATGCGACCGCTGAAGTTACATGGATCTCTGCCGGCTATGCGGCTGCTGAAGTTACATGGATCTCTCAGCTATGCGGCTGCTGAAGTTACATGGATCTCTCCGGCTATGCGGCTGCTGAAGTTACATGGATCTCTCCGGCTATGTGGCTGCTGAAGTTACATGGATCTCTCCGGCTATGCGGCCGCTGAAGTTTATGGATCTCTCTCGGCTATGCGGCTGCTGAAGTTACATGGATCTCTCCCGGCTATGCGGCTGCTGGAGTTACATGGATCTCTCCGGCTATCGGCTGCTGAGAAGTTACATGGATCTCTCCGGCTATCGGCTGCCGGACTGGTGGATCTCTCCGGCTATGCGCTGCCGGACTGGGTACATCTCTTGACTATGCGGCTGCCGGACTGTTGGATCTCTCCGGCTATGCGGCTGCCAGACTGGTGGACTCTCCCGCTATGCAGCTGCCGGGTAATTGGACTAACACGTGAGTCAGGTATAAAGACATGCCGCCAATATTGGTGAGCTGTGGATTTCTTTTCTTTTCTTTCCTCGCATACAGCCAACCATTGCGAGTCGAAGCATCTTCAGCCTCGAGCTCCTCACTATACCTTAGTGTGCCCTCCCATCCTCTGTCCAACGGAATTTTGTGAGAGTCTGGATAGCTTGCTTGGCTTTGCGGAGGGGCTAAGTGCTAAGGGTAGAGGCGCCATTGCACCGCTTCGTTTGTTCATGCTCCCGTAAACAGGGAGGCACCCATATGGGTGGGCAAAGCTTAGCGGAGAGTCTGAGAATGCGAGGGGGGGCAAGGGGGATGGGGAGGGGCTGAGAGGCGACGGACAGACCGGGAATAAGAGCGAACATATTGTTCTCCTGCCTCTCTTACAGGCAGTGCTCGGAGGTGAGAACTGCAATTTTATACGCGCTGCTCGACACCCAAAGTGCATGCGCACGCAAACATGAATGTAGCCGCAAATCCCGCATGGCGCTCTCTGCAGTGCGTACGCAAACCCTCCAATTAGCCACCCAAATCGCAACGATGGCACCCACCATCATGAGCGCAACCCTAATCAGAGTGTGTACATCCACCATCATGAGCGCAACCCTAATCAGAGTTTGTACATCCACTATCGTTAACGCAACCCTAATCAAAGCATGTACACCCACCATCATGAGCGCAACCCTAATCAGAGTGTGAATGCCCACCATCAGGTGCCCAACCCTAATCGGAGTGTGTACACCCACCATCATGGCGCAACCCTAATCAGAGCGTGTACACCCACCATCATGAGCACCAGCCCTAATCTACAATGGTGCACCCACCATCAAAGGCGCAACCCTAATCGGAGCGTGAACACCCACCATCATGAGCGCAACCCTAATCGGAGTGTGAACTCCGACCATCATGAGCGCAACCCTAATCAGAGCATGTGCACCCACCATCATGAGTACAACCCTAATCGGAGCGTGTGCACATCTGGAGCCCAACCCCACCGGAGCGTGAACTCCGACCATCATGACGTTAGAACCCTAATGAGATCGGGGTACAACCACCATCATGAGCGCAACTCCTAATCAGAGCATGTACACTCCACCATCATGAGTACAATCCTAATCGGAGCGTGTGCACCCACCATCTGGAGCCTAACCCTAATCGGAGCATGCACACCCACCAGCATAAGCGTTAACCCTAATCGAGCGTGAACTCCTATCAGCATGAGCGCAACCCCTAATGAGATCGGGTACATCCACCATTATGAGCGCAATCCTAATAAGGGCATGTACACCCACCATCATGAGCCCAACCTAATCCGAGCGGGTGCACTCACCATGAGGTGCCCAACCCTAATTGGAGAATACACACCCACCATCATGAGCGCAACCCAATCAGTTCAAGTACACCCACCATCATGAGCGCAACCCTAATCAGAAGCATGTTCACCCACCATCATGAGCGCAACGTTAATCGGAGCGTGTACACCCACCATCATGAGCCCAACCTTAATCGGAGCGTACACCCACCATCATGAGCCCAACCCTAATCGGAGCGTGTACACCCACCATCATGAGCGCAACCGTCATTGGAGCGTGAACTCCCGCCATCATCGGAGTGTGTTGTCCCACCGTGATGAGCGCAGCCCTAATCGGAGCAATACGCCCGCCATTATAAGCGCAGCCCCAATCGGAGCAATTACGCCCGCCATTATAAGCGCAGCCCCAATCGGAGCAATACGCCCGCCATTATAAGCGCAGCCCTAATCGGAGCAATTATGCCCGCCATTATAAGCGCAGCCCTAATCGGAGCAATTACGCCCGCCATTATAAGCGCAAACCAAGTGGAGCGTGCCTGCCCCCCTCGTCACAAACTGTCTCTCACAGAGGCGCTTGTGCCGCTTCGCATGGCCTGGGTGAGACCCTCGCCGAGGCCGTCTTTGAGGGTGTAGCGAGAGGCTTTCGAGCGCAGGCAGGGGAAGTTGATACGGAGGACGTGACAAAGCGGCCCAACGGGGGACTACGGAGGGGCGCGATGCGGCTGGGGAGAGACTGCATGGTGATGACGCGGACTGTCAGCTCCACAAGCATAGGTTAGACTCCTACGACACGCGTGCCTCCCCTGAAATATGAGCTCAAGCTCGAAGGGCCTTGGCATAGCATGCACTGGCGGAGAACCACGGAGCATGGAGCGGCCGGGCATCGCCTGGGAGAACCACGGGGCATGGAGCGGCCGGGCATCGCCTGGGAGAACCACGGCGCATGGAGCGGCCGGGCATCGCCTGGGAGAACCACGGGGCATGGAGCGGTCGGGCATCACCTGGGAGATGTGTAAGGGATGTTCGAACCATTCCATTTCTCTTGCTCACTAAGCTTTCACTATATAATTAGGATTGAATATGATTTACACGTTCATCTGATTTGGGGCGAGTCAAACCGGCGCGCGCAAGGCAGGGGCTCACAAACGGGGGGGTTGGGGGTCCTGCTGTTCAGCTTTCCTCAGTCGATCCTTCCTGAGTGAGATCCAGGCAGAGGACGTGCTGGTGCCGGCACTGCACTGGAGCGCGCATGGCAGCCCCCAGTTCCACCGAACCAGCATCAGGGCACGTCATCTCGTGCCTCTGCCCCTCCTGTCTCCTGGCTCGGGAGCGTCATCCAACGGCTGTGGCTGTGTGCACCGGTCACTGCATCGCACGCGTCTCCACCGGTGGCCCTGAGTATTGGAATCTGCAAGTGCTGCTGATCAGTTTGGTGTAAAGCATGACTATCTAGACCTTGTACAGTAGTCAGGATGCTCAAACCCTGAAGAAACCCTAAAGAAACCCTGTGGAACCCTTAGATCTAGATCTGTAGATCTGCTGAACTAATCGTGGCCGTCAGATCACTGATGACCATCGGGAAGTGCGTAATGACTCCATATGTAGTAGTCAGGAGTGTCACTGCGGTCGGTATGAACACGACAGTGACACGTAGGAGTCTGTTTCGTGAACTTTCACATAAGATCGCCCAATCAGTAAAGTTGGAGCGCAAATGTTCGTGTCGTTTCGAGCAACGAACTGGTATATCTTTTGATAATGAAAGTTTACGCTCGCTTTTGTGTAACCGAAACTCTCGAAATACTACAGGTTTTGGGCCCACTTACTACACAGTAAGTGTTAACCTACGGTTGTATCACGCAAATTTTTTTGCTGCGCGTTTTTCGGAAATGAGTAAAGGACAAGACAAGGCCAAGCTTGCGGGGCGGACCCCACCGGGACTGGGTGTGGAATCTACTTACGGCGATATCTCGGAGGTGCTGTCGGAAGATGGAACTTCAGTTGGGGAGGACTCTGCGGCGCTGACAGCTCTTATCGATGAGCGACAACAACAGCTATCTTCGCAGCAAGACGCGCGTATAGATGAGCTTATGAAAATGGTCCAGGTCCTGGCACAGACAGTGCCCCAGTTGGCTGCGAATCAGAATGCGGGGACAGGAGAAGCGGTTGCGTCTCCTGAGGCCGCGAAATCCGGTATGTCTGGTTCCGGTGTTCACTCTCACGTTGCGGGTGGTAATGCGGGCGTACCTTTGCCTCCTCTGGCGGAAATGTTGAAGAGTTTCAAATCTGACCAACTTTATTCTGGTCAGGACGCGGAAAATGACGCCAAGTGGCTGGAGTTCCGGGGTAAAATTGTGCCATGTTTGCGTCACCGGGCGCTGGCGTTACTCTTATCGGACGCGCGCGACTTGGAGGACATCAAGAGCGACGAGCTCTTCTCTGTGGCAGCGAATCAGTTGTTTCACGACTTTCTGTCAGCCGTGACTTCCAAGACGGCAAATGCGGTTGTGCAGACGTACAGCGAGGAGGCGGACGGTATCTTGGCCTGGCGGCAGCTAGTGAAAATGCGTAGGAGCACGGGCTCTGCGTACTTTGTGAGGCAGGTCAAGGCTCTGTTTGATGACGCGAAGAAGTTTGCGTCGCTCACTCCCCCGCTGCAGGCCTTTCTGAGTGCGCAGCGAATTCTTGACAGGGTAAAGGAGTATGCGTACACGAGCGAATTCCTGCCGACCGGTGAGAAATTTCATGTTGCCAGCCTGGAGGCGATCTTTGTGGCTATGGTGCTGAATTCTTTGAACCCGGCGTATGTCTTGGTACGTTCTATGTACTCCAAGAACAAGATACCGTCGTTCCAGGAGCTGAGTGACGCGGTGTGTGACCACTACGACAACGTTATAGCTACTTCAGCAGCGGCTACGGAGACGGGTGCTGGAATTGTGGAGGACAGGCGCAAGCAAGAGGAGCAGAAACGTACTGTGATGCTCAAGAAGGTACCGTGCCCGATATGTCATATGACTGGGCACTCGTCCAAGGAATGCTTTGTGACTAACGAGGGCAAGCGGGAGGAGTACCTCAAGAAGAATCCCAAGAGGAGGGACGCGATAATGAAGAGGGTCCAGGACTTCCAGAAGCATGGGAAGCTACCCAATCGTGCAGCTGCTGTTACTGAAGCTCAGCAGGACCCTGGGGTGGACGCCTCTGGGGAGGCTCTGTATGCTATCTGTGAGCTGGACAGCGTGGTTACCTGCTTCTCTGACGACATGCCTCAATTCATCTCTGGTTACACTGGGGAAGACTATACTGGTGTCTCCCTGTACAACTACTATGCAGTTCTGGGTGGACTTACATCCTCTGGGGATCCTTTCCCAGTTGGAGGTGAGGGCCAATCTGTGAGTGGTGTCTGTCGGTGGAGGTCTGATGCTTCTGTGAGAAGGCACTCTGCATTGAGGAAGCCTGGTAAGAAGTCACACCCCTATCAGCCCAATAAACATCGGTTCTTATTGAACAAGCACAAGTATTTCCCTGTGGCTCCGGTGTACGACTCGTTTGTCTACATTGATACTCTGTGCACAGCTCTGCCTGGGAGGAAGCTTGATCCTACCCAAGCCCTATGGGAGGCAGGAAGGGAGCAACATCTTGGACCTGGGTATCAGATATCCCCCAGGCAGCCATGGTACACTTCGGATGTCCAGTATGTGCATAGTATGTTCATGAGTGGCTCTGTGGAAGTGTCGGACAGGGCATTGAAGGTGCTGGAAGATCCTCACTTTCCTGCTGTTGGCAGAGTGGTGTGCCAAGTGAAGATGGAGTGTGCCAAGCACCTTGTGGCGGAGCAGCACGGTCTACTGCAGCGTATGCTTGAGAAGGAGCCAGTCATGGTACGAGGGTCCTTTGAGAAGCTGCAGTCATGGGTAACTTTACTCAGCATGGTCACTCGAGACACGGTGAAGGCGATTGAGGACTTCTGGGCCTTGCTGGGATATGGTTATGAGGATGAGTGGGACTTTGACTCCTCGTCTGATGGCAGTGACGGTTCAGATCACAGTGGCTATGACTCTGAAGGCTCTTCTCATCATGGTGATGACTCTTCGGATCCAGAAGATTATACCTCTGGGACCACACCGGATGCCTATGTGGTGTATGGTGTTGAGCAGGTTGCCTTTCAACATGCCTTCTCTTCTCACCCATTGCCTGCGCATGTGCATGCACTGGGTGACTCTGATGTCAGTTTCACAACACCTGCACGGATTGCTGCTGGCCATCATGCCTGGGCCTGTCACACACTATCTAGACTCGGCTGTGTGCCTGGTCTCAGTGATTCCTCTGACTCGGATGATGAAGATTATGCTTCAGATACTATGCCAGCTCTGGAGGATGCCTCTGACTTGGACGAGGAGGATGGTGAGCACTCATGGCAGCCCTTTGAAGGAGTGGGTGTCCCCTCTGATGGTTGGGCATCTGGGCTGTTTTGTCATCATTATGGCGGTGGCTCTGGTAACTCCACCAGTGCTCTGGATGCAGCTTCTGACATTGACTCGGATGATGATGGCTATGCTTCAGAGGATATGCCTGATCTGGTGGACGCCTCGGACTCGGACGAGGAGGATGATGTGTGCATGTTGCAGCCCCTTGAAGGAGTGGGTGGCATCCCCTCTGATGATTGGGCATCTGGACTATTCTGTCTGCCTTGCGAGCACCACCTCTACCCCGAGAGCGCTGACCCTGGGGCTGATTGGTATGATGATGCGCCTGATCTGGAGGATGGCAGTGGCTCTGATGATGACGAGGCATGTGACTTGCCAGGGGGGCATCCTATGTGCACCTCACTTGCCCTGTGTGTTGCATCTGCAAACAGCAAGACTGACATATTCACCGGCGAATTGCCATTGGCTGCAGGCGGTGGTCAAGTGGCCATGTTGGACAGTGGTGCCTCCAAGCACATATTCAACTCGATGGCTAGCTTTGGGAGTGACTTTGATGCCACTTCTCGTTCCACTTTCAGTGTAGTGCAGGCGGGTACTGTCTCATCGGAGGGCAGTGGCACGGTGACATTTGCCAAGCTGGATGTGCTTACTGGGCGCGCTATTGGGCTGCAGTTCACTGGTGCACACTGTATCCCTGGGCAGCCCTTCAATTTGGTGTCAGTGGTGGCACTTGAGGATGCTGGGTTCAGTGTTGACTTTGGGGCCAGGCGGATATCCAGTGAGGGGGTGACATTCTCATTCTCCAGGGTTGGCAACCAGTACATCATATATGAGGATCGGGTGACTGGCGCTCTGGATACATATGTAGCCTGTGCGGCATATCACGATGACTCTGACCGGGACAAGTCGGACTGGAAGTTTGAGGGGGCTGCAAAGCACATCGAGGAGCATGGGCCGTTCACTCTGGAACTCTTTGCCTCCGATGACAACCACATCTTGGGCAGCTATTGCACCACTGGTCGGTCTTGCTTCGACAGGGACTGGGCAGGTGAGGCGTGCTATGGCAACCCGCCCTATCAGCATGATATCATCCTGAGGTGCCTGCAGAAGGCACTCAGGGATTTTGATAGGGCACCTCAATCCACCAAGTTTCTTTTGGTGTTACCCAAATGGGAGACTGCAAGCTGGTGGCAGTTTACGTCGCAGTTTGCCATTATTCATGAGTATCCTGTTGGGGAAACCATATTCTCAGCTCCACTGGATGCATGTTACAACGTGGAGCACCTGGAGATGTGTGGAGAAGACAGGGTGTGGGTCAGAGAGACCAAGTGGCCAGTGGTGGTGCTGTACAAGGATGGGCATACGGCTATGAAGCTTGACGCCAAGATGCTTGCACATCTTCGCCTCGGACACGTTGGCGACATCACCATGCAGGACATGCTGGACGAGGGGGTCCCCATGGGTATCACGGCTGCGCAGTATGCCAAGAGTCTGGTGCTGCGCTGTTCGGAGAGGTGTGTCTCCTGCAGACTGACCAAAGCCATCAGACCTTCTATGAAGCCTACGGGCAGGGAGAGGGCTGCGGAGATTGGGTTGTTGGTATGGTCTGACACCTGTGGGCCTTTCAGGCACAGTGCTGGTGGGTACAGGTGGTTCGTTCTCTTCTTAGATGATTGCACATCCTGGTTGTGTGTGTACTTCCTGAAGAAGAAGTCCGACTACCTGGGGGCGCTGGAGGAGTTCCTGGTCGAAGTCAAGAAGCACAGGAGCCGCATGAGGCTGGAGGAGAAGTACCACATGGTGCTGCACACTGATGGCGACTCGACTATGATTGCTGGGCAGACGCAGCAATACTGCAAGGAGAGAGGCATTGAGCAGCGGCATGGGTCACCATACCTCCACGAGAACCAGGCTCGGGTCGAGAGGTCCCACAGGACGGTGCAGGCGATGGCTCGGGCGCTGCTGGTGACATCTGGTTTTGGTGTGGAGGTATGGCCGCTGTCTGTTCGGCACACTGTGTACACCTTGAACAGGACCTTCCAGCGACCTCTGCACAAGGAGTCCCCCTACTTCATGCTGTATGGGAAACACTATGACCTCTCCCTTCTTCGAGTATTCGGCTGTCTGGCGTATGCCTTTGTGGACCCAGACAGCAGGGAGCATAAGCTCAGTGACCGGGCGAAGCGGCTCAGGTACGTTGGTCACTCTGAGGTCTCCTCGGCCTACTTGCTGTATGATCCCGAGTCCGACAAGATCGTCAAGTCTGGTATGGTGAGGTTCCATGAGGCTGTCGACAAGCTGGGCAAGGTGGTCACCACGTGGGATCCTTCAGCAGTGGCCCCACTGAGTACCAACTTCATGGTGACGGTGCTGGATGCGGAGTATCATGACACCCTTCCCAGTGGTTTAGAAGATGATATTCTTGGCATTGGTGCCTATTTACCTGATGAGAGCGACGAGATCTTGGCAGTGCTGAAGGTGAAGGCTGGAGATGTGACATGCTGGGTGAGTCTCAGGGACTATCTGGATGGCCAGCCCAAGCATATGACTGCTGTGCGCTCGGCTATGCACAGTGGTGACCTCAATGTCGACTACCCATTGTTTACTGAGGTCATGGCAAATGCTGGACGTGAGAAGCTGGAGGCTGGGATCATATGCGCACGGGCTGTGGGACCCAGCTCATTTCCATATTGTGTTATGTTACTCACGAACTTCACGCACATTGATCTGCCATTGGGTAAGGTGCATCTCCCTCCTGAGCACACATGCTTGGCAGCAGCCGTGAAGGCGTGTGCTGGAGGCTCAGTGGATGTGCTGCCACCTGGGGTGACTGAACCAAAGGGGGTCAAGCAAGCTATGGGGGCGCCAGATGCTAATGAGTGGATGGAAGCTATCCAGACCGAGCTGGAGGCCCTGATTACGGTCAAGCAGGCTCTCGAGATGATGGACAAGGAGGATGTGCCTCCTGGGGTTCGCCTGTTGGACATGGCGTTGGTCTTGAAGGTCAAGCTGGACAAGCATAGGCAGTTACAAAAGCGCAAGGCGAGGGTGTGTGTGAGGGGCAACAAGCAGGAGTATGGTGTCGACTATTTCGACACCTTTGCCCCGTGTACTCAGTTGTCTTCAGTGAGACTGGTTATCATTCTGGCGCTGAACCTTTCCCTGCAGGTGTATCACATGGATGTGGAAACAGCCTTCCTGAACTCGACCCTCGAGGAGGATCTGTATGTCCAGCTCCCTAGGGGGCTGGAGTATCAGGGGAGGACATGTGCCAAGCTCCTCAAGGCAGTGTATGGCCTGAAGCAAGCGGGCAAAGAGTGGTTTGAGACCAGCGATGCTTTCATCATGGCCTACGACGAGAGGATGAGGCGCAGTGATATTGAGCCCTGTCTGTATTTCATCAGGGACTCTGACATCACGGTCATTATTCTGGCATATGTTGATGACTACATTGTGGCCACTGACAGTCGCACGTGGTATGACAACTTCGTAGCGGCCTTCAACTCCAAGTATGCCTGCAAGGACTTGGGTGTTCTGGATCTTGTGATGGGTATTGGTGTGCGCTGGGGCCCTGGGGTGGCATATCTCTCTCAATCTGGGTACATCTCCCAGATGATCGACACCTATGGACTCAAGGATGCCAAGCCGGCTAGCCTGCCCATGTCCCCAGGGTGCTCTCTTGCACCATCTGATGGCAAGGATGCCACCATTCCATTCAGGGGGCTGCTTGGGCAGCTACAGTGGATTGCAAGGTGCACACGCCCTGACATCATGGCTGCTGTATCTGCTCTCTCTCGGTTCTGTGCGTCCTATGGCCCAGAGCACTTTGTGGCACTGAAACAGGTTGTCAGATACCTCAAGGGCACTGTGAACTACGAGCTGGTGCTGCGAACAACCTCTTCAGTGCCAAGGGGGCTGGGTCTGGCATGTGGAGCACTATCTATGTGCATATACACTGATGCTGACTATGCTGGCTGCAAGACAACGAGAAAGTCCACATCTGGCATTGCAGTCTACCTGTGTGGGAGCTTGCTCATCTTCTCCTCGATCATGCAGAGGTGTGTATCACTCTCAACTACCGAGGCCGAGATCATAGCCATGTCTGAAGGGGCTCGCGAGATCAAGTACATTATCAACGTGCTGAATGACCTGGTGGACATCTGCAACCCAGTGCCTATGTACTGTGATAACCAAGGGGCCATTCATTTGGCCTCTGACTATGTGAACAACAACAGGTCCAAGCACATAGAGGTGACGAACATGTACATCCGGGAACTTGTGAAGTCCAAGATGGGGGAAGCCATGTATGTCGCCTCAGCAAACAACACAGCTGACATCTTCACCAAACCTCTTCCCCTACCAGCATTTCTTACACACGGGGAAAGACTGGGTATTATGAAGTTGCAGAACTCCAACTGTGAAGACTGAAGACTGAAGGGGCACCATCCCCATATCACTGGAGCTGGAGGGGCACCATCCCAAGAACTGGATATCACTGACTGAAGGGGCACCATTCCCAAGAACTGGCAGTAGGACAACTAGACAGTCACCCTTTAGAAGGGGTATTGGAATCTGCAAGTGCTGCGGATCAGTTTGGTGTAAAGCATGACTATCTAGACCTTGTACAGTAGTCAGGATGCTCAAACCCTGAAGAAACCCTAAAGAAACCCTGTGGAACCCTTAGATCTAGATCTGTAGATCTGCTGAACTAATCGTGGCCGTCAGATCACTGATGACCATCGGGAAGTGCGTAATGACTCCATATGTAGTAGTCAGGAGTGTCACTGCGGTCGGTATGAACACGACAGTGACACGTAGGAGTGTGTTTCGTGAACTTTCACATAAGATCGCCCAATCAGTAATGTTGGAGCGCAAATGTTCGTGTCGTTTCGAGCAACGAACTGGTATATCTTTTGATAATGAAAGTTTACGCCCGCTTTTGTGTAACCGAAACTCTCGAAATCCTACACTGAGCGGGAAGGGCTGCCATAGCTCTGCATCGACGAGCGGGGAATGGATGACTGCATCGCCACAGGTTTTGAGGACAGCATCTTGAGAGGGCGACATGAAATCAGACTGTGCTATCGTCTTTCACGGCTGATGGGCTTTGTTCCCAGCGTCATTCCACGGTGTCTGTTTGAGAGGGGGCGTCATTTTGCGGTGTCTGTTTGAGAGGGGGAGTCATTCCGCAGTGTCTGTTTGAGAGGGGGAGTCATTCCGGTGTCTGTTTGAGAGGGGGAGTCATTCCGCGGTGTCTGTTTGAGAGTGGGCGTCATTCCGCGGTGTCTGTTTGAGAGGGAGTCATTCCGCGGTGTCTGTTTGAGAGGGGGAGTCATTCCGCGGTGTCTGTTTGAGAGGTGGCGTGCACGTTGTGTATTCCCACGTACAGTGTGTTTGAATGGCGTGGCTGCCTTGTCAAGCGGTGCTCCGCGCCGTCCTTCAGCAGATAGATGTCCCTTCTGCATCAGGCGGGCCACAACTTGCCTCCGCCTGCTGACCCCATTTGCTTTGCGAATGTCTATTGCGCACCCAGATCGACATGGGAACTTAGCCTGCTTTGCATGATAACGATGGTGTTGCCCTGGCATCCCTCGATGACCCCAACCATACCACCGGGGCCGACCTCGTGCTGAGGACACTCGTGCGCTCAAAGACCCACTCCACACCGATACGGATTGCCAGCCGGCGCGTGCCTGGCGCTGAAATTGTTGGAAGTGGTTTGGATGGCAGGAGTGTGGAGTGCAGCACGCGCCGAGCGGTCAGGCCCCAGGGGAGCAGGCGTGGCAAGCCACACTTGAGGTTTTCAAGGCCCACACCCACTACCAAACTGAGCAGTCCCTCCTCGACGTCGTCCGGAAGTACCTCCCACACACGGGCACGCACATCGAGATCTTTGGGCTGTACGATCTTCTGGAGTTCGGTCGGGACATAAGGTGGGAGCGCATGGCCGCCAGGGTACCCGGGAGCTGGGCAGAGGTGTGGCTTATCCTTGGACCGACTCCTTTGGCATCACATAACCATGAAGGATCGGCTGCACTATGTACCCACGCCGGGGATCGAAGGATTCAGCACACGCTTCGGGACACTGTGTGGCTTATCCTTGGACCGCCTTTGGCATCGCATAACCATGAAGGATCGCTGCACTATGTACCCTCACCAGGGATCGAAGGATTCAGCACACACTTCGGGACACTGTGTGTGGCTTATCCTTGGACCGACTCCTTTGGCATCACATAACCATGAAGGATCGGCTGCACTATGTACCCTCACCAGGGATCGAAGGATTCAGCACACTTCAGGACACTGTGTGTGGCTTATCCTTGGACCGACTCCTTTGGCATCACATAACCATGAAGGATTGGCTGCACTATGTACCCTCACCAGGGATCGAAGGATTCAGCACACACCGGGACACTGTGTGTGGCTTATCCTTGGACCGACCTTTGGCATCACATAACCATGAAGGATCGGTTGCACTATGTACCTCGCCGGGGATCGAAGGATTCAGCACACGCTTCGGGACTCTGTGTGGCTTATCCTTGGACCGACTCCTTTGGCATCGCATAACCATGAAGGATCGGCTGCACTATGTACCCACGCCGGGGATCAAAGGATTCAACACACACTGCGGGACACTCATCGTGATTCTCCGGAGCTCGCTAGTGAACAACAGAGGGTGTGTGCTCGGGTGTGGATGCACAGCGGAGAAACCTTTGTTGCAAGAGCTATTGGAGGGGAACCTTTGTTGCAAGCGCTATTGGGGAAAACCCTTTGTTGCAAGCGCTATTGGGGAAAACCCTTTGGTGCTAGCGCTATTGGGGGAAACCCTTTGGTGCTAGCGCTATTGGGGAAAATCCTTTGGTGCAAGCGCTATTGGGGAAAACCCTTTGGTGCTAGCGCCATCGTCACACCAAGCCTGGATGCACAGCACACCGGCATCGCACAGCTAGCGACGCAGGATTGGCATCATTGATAGAATGGGTGTGGAGGAAACGCAGGCTGCGGGATCCTGATACCCGTGGGCATCCCCCGGGTCAGGGCGCGGAGGCGACATGCAGAAAGAGGAATGCCGAGGGGGAGCCAGTGTCCCAGCACTCACAGCAGGCCTCCGGCGTGTTTGCATGGGGGAATGTGGGGCACAGCCTCAGAGCTTACTTGCAGGTGCGCAGGGACTCTTCGGAACCCCGAAAATCCTGCCCTCTGCGGCTCGATCTGCGCTCTGCGGCTCGATCTGCGCTCTGCGGCTCGATCCTGCGCTATGCGGCTCGATCCAGTGCTCTGCGGCTCGATCCTGCGCTCTGCGGCTCGATCCTGCGCTCTGTGGCTCGATCCTGCGCTCTGCGGCTCGATCCTGCGCTCTGCGGCTCGATCCTGCGCTCTGCGGCTCGATCCTGCGCTCTGCGGCTCGATCTGCGCTCTGCGGCTCGATCCTGCGCTCTGCGGCTCGATCTGCGCTCTCCTGCATCCCTCGGATCAACCTGTGCCTTGTTTCCCTCAATGCTGGCTGCCGTGAGTCTCATCTCGCATCTCCATCTTCAGGCGTTCGCCTCTCATCTCGCATCTCCATCTTCAGGGATGCTCCTCGCATCTCGCATCTCCATTTTCAGGCTATCTCCTCTCATCTCGCATCTCCATCTTCAGGCTATCTCCTCTCATCTCGCATCTCCATCTTCAGGCTATCTCCTCTCATCTCGCATCTCCATCTTCAGGTTATCTCCTCTCATCTCGCATCTCCAGCTGATGGGATGACGGCATTGACGTCCAGCAGATGTCTGTCACCCGCCCGCTTTGTGCATTCATCTGCTCTGATGCGTGAAAATGCGTTGAGTGCGATTATGGCGCTAGGGAGAAGAAGCGATAACAGCTCCTAACAGCACAAAATGCCACGGACATGACTGTGGCACATTGCTCGACGGACATGACTGTTGCACATTGCTCCACGGGCATGACTATGGCACATTGCTC
>LGRX02031699.1:0-17106 GCA_001247695.2 Cymbomonas tetramitiformis | reverse complement strand
CATTGCGCAAATAAAGGATAAATGGATAAATGGATAAATGGAGAAATGGATAATTCACCAAGTGAAAATACAAAACGGTCCTCAAAATATTTTCAAGTGAAAATACAACGACGCGTCCCTCTTCCGGAATATCCCCGCACCCCCCTCCCCGACAAGTGAAATTCCACAACGGGCCCCGCAAATACTGAAAATACACTTTGGTCTCCTTTTGTAAAAAAATGCACCGTCACCTCCCCGATAAAGTGAAAATGCAATTCAGGTGAAAAACAACAAGTGAAAATACAAGGACGCGTCCTTCGTCCGGAATATCACCGCGCCCCCCTCCCCGACAAGTGAAATTCCACAACGGGCCCCGGAAATACTGAAAATACACTTTGGTCTCCTTTTGTTAAAAAATGCACCGTCACCTCCCCGATAAAGTGAAAATGCAAATCAGGTGAAAAACAACAAGTGAAAATACAAGGACGCGTCTTTCGTCCGGAATATCACCGCACCCCCCTCCCCGACAAGTGAAATTACACAACGGGCCCCGGAATTTTCGAAAATATACTTTAGTCTCATTTTGTCAAAAATTGTACCGACACCTCCCCGAAAAAGTCAAAATGCAGATCAGGTGAAAAATACCAAGTGAAAATAAAAGGACGTTTCCTTTTTCCAGAATAACACCGCACCCCCTCCCCGACAGGTAAAATTACACAACGGGTCCCGGAATTTCTGAAAATAGACTTTAGTCTCCTTTTGTCAAAAAATGCACCGAGGCCACTCCAAAAACGAAAGCGAAGCGAAAGAGTGGAAATACAGAATATTTATGTATTTATAGGTGAAAATACAATGTTTTTCCATGTCTCACAGAAAATATAACAATGACAACCCCCGTCACCCTTTAGCGCTCTGCGTAGTTTTGTCTTGCTGCGGTTTCCTAGGTTGGCACGACCTAGATGAGCCTCTCGGGGCGCGCTATGAGGATGACTCCAGCTCCCTCTGTTCTTCAGTTGCCTGCTTGCAGGATTACAGCGGACTTATGACATTGTCATTATTCTCAGCGTAAATGTTATATTATTATTATTATCTGAGCGCGTTTGGGCAGAATTTCCTCCATCCCGCCGCGTTTGCAACTACCAGTATCCTCATATTCCAGTTACATTGCTTAGGTTTTTGTAGGTTGCCTTGCATCTAGTGGTCCGGTGGTAGAAAAGTGAATTGCCCTACATTCTGGGAAAATCAGAAGACGTCTAGAAGACGTCTTCTGAACGTCTTATAGACGTCTTCGTAGAAATGATGTCTTCTGGTTTCCGGAAGACGTCTTCTGAGTGGAACGTCTTCTGGAAACCAGAAGACACTCTTCGGGGAAGACGTGCCGAAGATGTGCGGAATGTCTTCCGGATTTCGGAAGACATCTTCCCGGAAGACATGCAAAGGGCAGTCTTCCCGGAAGATACCTGGAAGATGTTCCGAATGTCTTCTGGGCCAGAATACATTCTGACATGTGTTATCGACACATATGTGATGATTATGCAATTTGGCCACATAGCTACTTCATACCACACGTACACTAGTCGCGTAATCACAGAAGACATTCAGAAGGCGCACGGAAGACATGCGGAAGACATTCCAGGTATCTTCTTAACAACTTCAGGGTTGTCATCATGCTCTGTTGCTATGATACATAATATACGGCTAAGTTAATTGATAGGTCTATCTACACATACATGTACGATTGCATCTATTCAACATACAGACCACTAAGTACGATGCCCGGCGTATTATCATGATCGCCTCTTGCTTGCGTCTTGCACCTTTCGGTCGTGAACCATCATCGTCGATGCACTCGAAAAAGTCAGCCTTTAAATCAAATACCACCGCCGTCTTTATCACAGGATGTTTCTTGATTACAACTTGGTGCTCAATTTGAGCCGCCAGGATAAATGGATCAGTAGTGTCCCAAGGTGTCTCGGGATCATCCGGGTCGTATGTGTACACCACCTTTGCGGTATTGTCCGGCCCGTACTTCGAGTTTAGCTTGGCAAACCGTTTTGTCGTCGCTTGGTTGAATTCAGGGAACCACTTTCCCTTCACAAGAATGTACTCTTTCGCGGCCAAGTCGACCTTGTAGATGCTATCTACCATGGCGTACCTGCGAGTTGGAGCCACAATACTCTATAGTAAGAATCCCCGAAGACGTCGAGAAGACACGCAGAAGGCATTCGGTACATATTCTGCGCACATTCACCAAAACGTAATGCACGGACGCACCGGTCAGTCTCGATTTCCTCGGGCCTTTGATGTTTCTCCAGAGAAAAAGGCTCGGAAGTAACGTTGACAAGTTTTCTTCGTCTTGTCCTGAGCTGCCGTGCGATAGCAAACTCCTCGAACCACGACCGAGCCGAAAGATTGACACACGCGAGGAGGCCCTTCGACGAGTGCCGCTTCATTCTCCGTGAATGGTCTCCCCAGCCAGACCTTGGGGTCGCTACCGTGCATATGCAACGGCACATCCATCAGGCGAGACCCTCCGGCATGTGCGCCAATACGTCTCCGAACCATATGGTTTTCCCTGCGAATGTATACGTGCACAGTGTCATGTATTTACCAAAGACGTGTGGAAGATGCCTAGAAGATATATGAAACGTCTTCCAGGCACCTTATGGGTTTCATTTCTTACTTACCTCTTGCAGTAGGTGACGTAGTCGTCGAATTTTGCCTTCAACTTGCGGTATTGGGGCACGTTGCCATGCATCCACAGCTCCAGCGCTTTCGTTTCAGCGCGGGAGAGTACATGGCGCTTGCCTTGTGTTCCCAAAACCACGGTGTTCGGCGCCCTCAACGGTGCGGTGGTCAAGAACCGGAGCACGGGTGGCCGGGTGGGATTGGTGGTTGCCTCCCGCCGGCGACGAAGTACCAAGATTAACCCTCGCACCACATGTACCATCCGGTACCGCCCGAAGCCTTGCATAACACTCTGAACCGGATATGCATTGTTCTTCACCCACCTTCGAATCTTCCCGTTGAATGATTCGAACACGTACATCCATGTCCCCCGTATTGGACCATACATGAGGAGTTGGTCGGGGAAGTGGGAAAGCAAATGCGTGTTGATGACCAGCCGGTCAGGTGAGCCATCGCGCTCGAGTGACTTGAAGAACTCATCCACCAGAGTTTGAAGCTTAGGAACATCCTGCAAAATCACCAAATAAAAGGTAATTAAGGAAGACGTTTGGAATGTACTCGGAACGTATTCGGGATGTCTTCAAGATGTCTTCCGTACCTTACAGTCTACAAGCTCCGAAGTGAGCTCTCTCGTTATGACCGTCAACTGCCCGATCAAGTCTTCAAGCATGTTTTTCGAGTAGCCCTCGTCTCTATCCCAAGACGCTAGCACGCTCATGATGCCCGCTTGTAGCATTTTCAACGCCTTCGTGACACTTGAGCGTCTTCGGTCCGGTGTTCGTGCCGTTCGGACGCAACATCTTCTTATGGCCTTGCCCCCATTTGACCATTGTGATTTGTGATGACCATTTGTAATTAATTAGCAATAATCAAGATTGTTGCATTTGTTGAAATTGAAGGGAAAATGCGAAAGTGCAATTTTACATATGTCATTTTGCTCTACGTTAGATTTCCAAATTTTCAATCTCAGCTAATTTTGATCTACGTTAGTTTTCTGATTTCAGTTTTTGGAATGCTTGATTTCAGATTTTTTACATTTGTCATTTTGCTCTACGTTAGATTTCCGATTTTCAATTTTGGCTAATTTGGCTCTATGTTGGATGTCAGTTTTCAGTTTTTGGAATGCTCCATTTCAGACTTTTGCATTTGTCATTTTGCTCTATGTTAGATTTTCCAAATTTCAATTTTGGCTGATTTTGCTCTACGTTAGATTTCAGGTTTCAGTTTTTTGAATGCATGATTTCAGATTTTACAAACCAATTTCAGATTTTTATATGTGTCATTTTGCTCCACATTAGATTTTCGATTTTCAGTTTTGGCTGATTTTGCTCTACGGTGGATTTCAGATTTCAGTTTTGGAATGCTTGATTTCAGATTCTGCTATTGTCATTTTGCTGTACGTTAGATTTACCGAAGTCCATGAGCCCGGAAGATGCGCAGAAGACGCTCGGAACGTCTTCGGAACGACTTCCGATGGAGCGTGCAGGCATACATCTTTCATGGAGATACGGGCATGCCGTGGCAACCGGTTCGCACCTTCGTGTTGGCATCTCCGGGGGAGGGTCCTCGGGCTCATGGACTTCGGTATAGGTCATGTCCACAACTTCATCCATCGGGGCCGGAGGTGAAGGTGAAAGCCTTTGCGGATTCATCCGCCTATCCCCATCACTCACAAGCTCCGGAGGACGATGATATGGTTCGCCCGATGCGATTGCATCCCGTATCTTCAACACCATTCCTTGGAGGTTGACGCCAATGGGAGGCTCAAGCAGCCACTTATGTTGTCGAAAGTGCACCGTGCCCGGATCATCGGCCAAGTCCAATGGATCGGAGAAAATGTCCTCCCACGTATGCTCCTTAAAGCCCGGTTCATGCAAGTCTGAAATTTCTTGCACATAGCCAAAAAACTCTTGAACCGAGAAAAGCACATTAGTGGGCTCGGCTAAGCCGAAAGGTGGCCGGTTGCTTTGACGCGGCACGCAAATACGAACCGCGTCCTCATGATCTTCAGCCCTGCGAAAACATTGTGATGGTGAATTCATAGAAGACACATGGAAGACGTCCGGAAGTTGCGCAGAAGATGCTCCACACATCTTCGGTTATATGCATTCCAAACTGCATAAATGTGCATGATAGATGCATGTGGGTTATGGAGACAAGCAAGCACCTTGTTGCAGGGGAATGCTCATGAATGTAGACGGATTCCCCGAGCCATGCCGTCATCTCATGATCCAGCTCGCGGGATGGCGACACCGTAGACAACCAATCGTGCACCGCTGCCATCTTCCCCTTCAAGACCTCCGGCTTGGATTGACGGAAGACCTCCGCCGCGGATTCGGGGGGGGGGTTAGTGAGCATCGCTCGTTTGAAGGACGACATTTTGGTCTTTGGGGGCGCTTCCCCCTTTTGGAGATGCGCGGCACGTTTACTTGCCATTCTATCTCCTATACAAAGGACACTTGGCCAAGGTAGTGCGGAGGGCATCCTGAAGACAAACACTCATAAGACGTTCAGAAGTCACTCAGAAGACACGCGGAAGACATCTCCCGACATCTTCCGGACGTCTTCTGGACTGTGCTTGCGGAAGATACCCCAGATACCTTCTGTACATCTTCCAGACACCTTCGGGGAATATATGTCTTCCTGAACCCAGAAGAGGTGCGGAAGACACGCGGAAGACACGCGGAAGACACGCAGAAGACACGCGGAAGACATTTTTTTGACATCTTCCGGACGTCTTCTTGACTGTGCTTGCCGGGAAGATACCCCAGATATCTTCTGTACATCTTCCGGTTGTCTTAGAGATGTCTTTGAGGAAGACGTGTCTTCTGGAAATCTGATACTTGTAGAAGTTCCACAAAACGTCTTAACACCCCTCTTCGGGCTAGGCTAGGTAGACATTAGAAGACGCGTAGAAGATCGTCAAAAAAATGAGGAAGACGCCCCGAAGAGGGGTGTTAAGACGTTTTGTGGAACTTCTACAAGTGGCAGATTTCCAGAAGACATGTCTTCCTCAAAGACATCTTTGGAGGGTAACAAGATGCACAGAAGATATCTGGGGTGTCTTCCGTATGTCTTTTTGTTTTTTTGTTTTTTTTTTGAAAAAAGCTTTAAAAATCGCGAAAAAACAAAAAAAACATATAAGGTGCACAATACTGGGCATAATTGTGTGGTGTAGGTAGAAGTGCAAAAAAACAAGTGGTTTGTTCGGGAGAGGGGCAAACGTACCAAGTTACTAAGTTAAAACGGCCGACGAATTTGGTAGAAGAAACTGCTCTTGTTTTAGAGCACCATCCCTCCTAGCAACGGTCGAACAGTCGATCACGCGCGCAGTGAGTCGCGTGAGACGTGATGACTGCACGATACCGCGGATAGCAAACCCGGAAAATCTGCCAGCGCTGCGCTGCGCTGGTGTGGCGCTGGCGTGTGGTCGCGGTCGTGGTCAGGCGTCATCGTCAGCTAGCATTAGCATCGCATCGCATCGCATCGCATCGTCAGGCCCAGCGCAGGGGAGTGAGCACGAGCACCGCACCGCACATCGACATGACCGTTCGAGTTTGAATTTTATTTAACGTTGAAGTGAAATTTGCATCTACCACTTTTACACCTGCATCCAACTCAATTCCACCGCAGCCTCGTTTTCCGCGGACTGCTGCTGGGTGAAGTGGTCCTTTTAAAATAGTTCGTCTAACAGAAAAACGTTGCACAACGCAATACTTCAATAGTGATTGCGGGTGCTTTTCGTGCCTTGGTTTTTTTACGCGCACTTCGGCGTGCTTAGCGTCTAATTGAGGTGTGAACGAGACATGTGTTCTCGCTCGTCCTTTGGACGAGATGATGTTGGTTCGATTCCAACTCACACCACTAGGCCTTTTTGTTTTCCTTCGGTAATCTTGTATTTCGTCTCGTACTATTTTTGCGCTTTACTAACCTTTGGTTTTGCGTTGCGCTTTGTTTTTCAGATCGGCTGAAAATGACCTAGTCCAAAAGGTAAATTTTCAGCCCAACCTCAACACCACAAGTAAAGGTATTTGCTCTATCATCCCCTAGTGTCACACCTAAAAAATACTGCCTTTATGCGTTGTGTTTTTCCGCTTTACTAACCTTTGGTTTTGAGTTGCGCTTTGTTTTTCAGATTGGCTGAAAATGAGCAAGTGGGAAAAGCGCATTTTCAGCCAAAAAGGTATTTACCTTACCCTTCCTAGGAATTTGTGCTTGTATTCATTGTGTGTTTTCACTCTACTAAGTGTTGGTATTTTGGTGTGCGTTGTTTTTCAGATCGGTTAAAAACGAGCGAGTGGAAAACCCATGTTTTTGCGTGGTCCAAGACCTATGCCATGTGTGCATGTTAGATGAACATCGTTTCTAGGTAATTAGACTAGTTGTTTAGAACATGAATGTGAAGTAGTTCTAGACACTTAGCTAGTTAGGATAATAATATGTGTGGCCCTCCTTATGATTAGGTTCTTGATTGAAAAGTAATATTGTTAAAGCAATTTTAGTCTCCAAAGCATCTTAGCCTTCCACACAAATAAATCATCTCTTGTCGTGTATCAAACATTGAGAATATGTTTGTTAAGGATGGCGAGAAGTGTATTATGCCATACATCTTGTTTGCACTCATCCTTCTTGCAAGCTTATTTAAAAATATTAAAAATATTCCTAAAAATATTCCTCGCGAATGCGTATACGAATGTTGAAATTTATTAGACATGCAGAAGGCATTCAGAAGATATCTTCTGAACGTCTTCTGCATGACTTCTGTACATCTTCTGAATTCCGGAAGATGTCTTCTAGATGTCTTCTGGGTTCCAGAAGATATCTAGAAGACATCTAGAAGACGTCCTCTACGCGTCTTCTAATGTCTACCATCTTCTGAGTTTCAGAAGACGTCCAGAAGATCTTCCGGGAAGATGTACAAAAGACGCCTAAAAGATATCAAGAAGACGTCTTCCGGGATTCAGAAGACATGCAGAAGACGTCCAGAAGATAACTTCTGGATGTCTTCCCGGAAGATCTTCTGCACGTCTTCTGGAAACCAGAAGATGGTAGACATTAGAAGACGCGCCGAAGACGTCTTCTGGACGTCTTCTGGATGTCTTCTGGACCCGGAAGACGTCTCAGAAGACGTTCAGAAGACATTTAGAAGACGTTCAGAAGACGCGTCTTCTGATTTTCCCAGAATGTAGGGTTGCCCGTCCTTCACTTCGAGCAGCTCGTGTACCATGTATCCCATGTGCTTGTTTAGCAGTTTCCTGTACGGGCTTTTGGCGTATGTGGGGTATATCCCTACCCCAGGACAGGTTCAGCTGTTTTTGTGGCGTTTATCGCCTTTTTTAGTGCTCTGTAGAGGTCCTCGGCCGTATATTCTGGTTTGAATTGGTATGCCCCCAGCTTTTCCCATTGCGCCTCCCAGGCCGAGCTCATAGCCCCGAAAACAGAGTCCCTTAGGTATTGCGAGTAGTATGGCTTGGTGTTCTTATGTACATTAATTGGGGAGGCAAAGACTTCCGTCCGGGCTCCCATGGCCTCGTGGACTGCTTCCATCATTTCGGGGGAAAGGTCCAGTGGTTTTGTAGGTTTTTTTTTCCTGTGCTTCATTTCTGATTTGCTGGAGTATCTTATGAGTAGCTGCGCAATTTCCTCCTCAAAGGTGTCGACGTGTATTTTGTGTTCCAGTTTTAGTTTTAGTAGTTTTCCCAGTTGTTCAGTTGTCGGGCGCTGTACTGCGCCATCCCCTACTGCCCTGGCATATCTGTCATACAGCTCCCGAACCTTCACCGTGCTGAGCGTGCCTATTAGGCCTCCCTCGGGTTCGTAGCAGTAGGTGGTATCGCCTTCCGTGCGCAGTTGCCTGTCTTTTGTGCCTAATGTGTCTAATGTCCTGGTCTGGGATCGTTTCCCCCGTGCCTATCTCCAACTGAGTTACTTGTTTCCAGTACCTTTGTTCATTACTTGGTTTCCCTGCCAGTATTTCATCCACGGGCTCGCGTTTGGCCCGTTTGCCCTGTTTGGTATATTCCCATTCGTCCATAAGGTCCTCCCATCCTTGGTCCGAGGAGGGGTTGTGCGCCAGTAAGTGCGTTCTCCGGAATATTTCTCATCTCCACTATCACATTCGCGTGACTCATCCGGAATATTTCTATTTCTCCACTCCGGAATATTTCTCATCTCCACTATCACATTCGCGTGACTCATCCGGAATATTTCTATTTCTCCACTCCGGAATATTTCTCATCTCCACTATCACATTCGCGTGACTCATCCGGAATATTTCTATTTCTCCACTCCGGAATATTTCTCATCTCCACTATCACATTCGCGTGACTCATCCGGAATATTTCTATTTCTCCACTCCGGAATATTTCTCATCTCCACTATCACATTCGCGTGACTCATCCGGAATATTTCTATTTCTCCACTCCGGAATATTTCTCATCTCCACTATCACATTCGCGTAAGGCTACTAATCGGTTTCAAATTTCATACCGATTATGTAACCGATTCGATTGTTGAAATTTGGTAACCGATTCGATTTAACCGATTTGTGCCTCACCACCGGTGATTCGTTCGATTTCGAAAGTAATTATCCGATTAATCGATTCGATTGTGCCTAATTTCGTGATAATCGGTTGTACAATAATCGGATTTAATCGATTAATCGATTAATCGAATAATTACTTTACACAGTTCATAACCGATTAGTAACCTTGGTATGCATGTATGGGGCATCGCTTCGTGTGCCGACAGGTACATACATCACTTTAGGTGTAGTGATCAATAACGATGTGCAAGGGGTCGCTCAAATGGTGTTGCGCACTGGCAGTGGGGCTGATATGGATGATACCTTTATCAAGTTGTAAAATGAGCGGAAACGATGACACGCTTGCCCAACGATTTGCGCAATTGTGTGCGAGCGCTCAGAATTTTCCTGCAGATCCGGAAACCGACCTAGTCCGACGCAGAGATATCAGGTAAGGCCGATGCTGGACTTTATTATTTTTTATGTTATATTCAACCTTCCTCCCTAAAGACGAACACATGGCTCAGGTAAACGAGAACGTCAAGTTCGCCGTGAAGGACGAGAATGGCGAGCTCCACCTCAAGAAGAAGAAGCAATGCGCGGTGCTGGGCTTCATCGGAACCACACGCGCGTTCACAGACTTGTGCTCCTTTGTGCTGCTTCGTCAAGAAGTCCGCACACAGCTGGAGCTTCAAAGCGGCAAGGGAAGGCGAACAAACCGGAGGCGGCGTCCAAGTTCTTGGCGGACTTGAGCGCCGGAAAGTAAGTCCACCTCCCACGGTTTGGTTAAAACCTGGAACTATCTTTTCATGCGGAAAGGTGATGGGTGTTATACTTTTGTTTACAGGTACGATGGTACTTTCTTCGACGCCAACCAGACTTGCTCCAAGACTACTAACTTGGCTCGCCTGAACCCGGATGTCGAGCCGAAAGTCGCACAGGACTTGCTGAAGAAGCACAACGAGCTGGTTGAGTGGCAGGAGACTGCTGCGGAGGCGGAGGAGAGTGGCATCAAGACCCTTGCGGAAGCTGTTGAGACGGGTGGGGATGATGACGAGGAAGAGGGGTAGCACTTCAGTTTTGTCGCATGATCTTTTATTTTTGTCGCACCATGCGACATATCAGATATTTTCTGGGACGACAAAAGTGAGTACGGTACTCATTGTTGTCGCAGTGCGACAACAGTGAGCGCGTTATTCATTATTGTCGCAGCGACAAAAAGAAGACTGATATTTATCGACAGAATGTAGAAAAGTTATACAAAAGATTATGACTATAAACATAATATTTCAGTTTACGGAAGAAATAATTTTGACACGCTGGCATATTCAAACTAATTAACAATCGGCAGGAGAATGTGCTCACGTTGGCACAGCATGATTCTATTTTCTACTCTAGTTTCATTACATTAGTATGCATATACATTTACAATAAATGTGCAGTGCATACTATTTCGAATATGAAGTCACAGCTATGAACAAAACAAATCCTATCAAGGAGTGACTTCTGAAATCGAAAAGCTAAGCAGGATGATGGGCACAAAAACAGGCAATTCGCCAGCGATGAAAGTAAAACTGAAATACCTGCACACAGCGAACGCTAAAACGTCAGAACGAAGTGAAAAAATATTGCAAAAATCATAAAAACATTCAGTCAAACAAACATTCGAAAACAATAAGCAAAATAGCTCAAAATACACTCTTCACAAATTCCACACGGCAACATGCGTCTCGCCAACGAGCATAAAAGATTTGAAAAACCTGCACGCAGTAAACGCAGACAAGTCAGAAATAAGATGAAACGACATAACCAGCTGCACACGCCACGGGAAACAGCACACACGCGAAACAAGCAATCAAGAAGACAAACAGGCATTCAGCAATGCGGCGAAACAGGAAACGGCGATCAAATATCCTGCAAAATTACAGAGAGCAAAGTCAGTGAGGGCGGTGGGACTCGAACCCACGCTGCACAATCTGGGCAGATATCGCCCTCGGAAAAAAAAAACACACAACAGGAGAAACGAACAGAACGAATACAAAACAGGCGCTCGAAAACCAATAGCAAATTCCTGCAAAATACCAGTCAGTGAAAGCTTGTGACAACATCAAAACCGTCGGGCTGCGGCACAGCCCATCAGCCGGCCAACAAGAACGAATGCCGTCTACGAAGAAATTTATTAAGTGCCGCCAGCAACCGAATGTTGCTGGCGGCGTCACACATAGAGCAACAACGAACGCGACCTGTAGAACAGCGAAACGCAACTCAGCAAGGATGATACGATTTAACCGGAAATTAGTTAGTATGCAAGGAAAAAATACGTGCAGCAGAACGAAGCAGGGCACAGCAGAAAACAGTGTGAGGTGCGCCGCAAAACGAACGCGTCAAGAATGAACGTGTGAGTCAAAATCGAGATAATATCGGATATGTGAAATCAGCCACCCGTGGCCCGCGTGGGTCTCACCAGTGAGCCGATTTCGCCATGACATGACATGCGTTGCCATGTTGATGTCGACCGGACGATGGATGGAAGTCACATCGACATGTCTAGCTGTCGAACGATGTCGTGCCACCTTTCGTCTCTACGCGGCTTGGATTTGCGACAAGCAGCAGCGTGAGTTGGATGACCAAAAACAGAAAGATGAGCATGACATGGAGGACATGGAGGCCCAGGCCCCCGGTCCGGAGTGGATGAAGCCTTGGCACGGGGTGTCGCGAGGGAACCCGGACTACGAAGGGTTGCGACAATGGAAGATGGCAGGCGGAACGCTCCGAGATGGAACGCAGCAGAAGGCGGCGGTGAAGGAGAGCATTGAAATTGGGCAGTTCTTGTTGAAGATGAACGAGGAGGCGTTGAAGCCTGGTGCACGGCATCATGTGCACAACGTGGTGTCCTTGGAGGTGTCGAAGGTGGTACCGGTGAAGAACAAGAAGACGACGCGGGGCACGAAGTTGAAGGACGAGACGGTCGAGTACATCTTGGAGTTAATCCATCAACACGGACACGACGATTCGGAGAAGTTGTTGTTGTTGACATCGGTTGCCATGAACTCCCAAGGCATCCCGCTGTTGCAGCTATACTTGGGCGATGCTCTCAGGGCCATGGACGTCATCACGCACAACGCGGCGGAAGATAAGTTTTGTGTGATGGCGGTCATCACGGATGTTCCGTGGGGCCAAGAGAGCAAGACCGGCTACAACACGACGGTGGATTGGGATGCGTTCGCAGTCAAGTTGGACGAGCTGTGCACGAACAACGATGGCATGCAAGAGTCACACCGCTTCGCCGATCTGGGGAAAGTCGACGGAGACACCATTGTGTGTGCCTTAGGCGACAGTGAAGCCCTTCGAGCTTTGGAGACGGGATGGAAGGCGTTGAAGCACCCGGAAGGATCAATGTAACACTTGCGTGCTCCTTTGAAGGCACTCTTTTATTTTTGCTTTTTGTTACGTTTCTGAAAGGAAGGGAAAAGGGGGGAAGGATCACAGGTGTACACGACAATGCCGGGGTACATCGTGACGGAGGGGAACCGCAACAACGCTACTTTCACGAACACGCCAAAGTCGTTGGGACACCAGTACACGACTTTCGCACGGAAGCTGGAGGCTCCGAAGCTGGACTTCAAGACCGGCATCCGAACCAGGGGGCAGCAATGTAATAAAGACATTGCATTTGATTATTTCCCGGTGAGTTGTTGGACTGGAAACATTCTGCGTGCCCTAAGTCACCAAGCGGTGAAGGCTTTTGAGAAGGCCTTGGAAAGCCACATGGCTGCGAGCTGGGAACGCACCTCTCCCTGGGAAAAGGATGAGGAGTGGAGGAATGAACTCGTTGAGCGTGAGGTAGACTGCCAGGCACGACCTTTCCGAGCCATTCAAATGCAGGATACCTTCAAGCACGATTGCGCCGTAGTCGGGTGCTTGAAGGGCGGCAAGCCCTGCGAAGAGCATGGCAAGACATTGGTGGTGGGACAAAAGAAGGTGGAGCTCATGGAGCTGTTGGTGGAGCGGTACACAACCGACATCGACATGGTGGTGTTGGACCCGTTCACGGGAAGTGGCGCGTGCCATTGTAATTGCATTGGCTTTGCCGCGAGGGACACGCCGGGGTATTGAAAGATATTGGGTGTGTCGCAGGAACAACTGGGATTGGAGCGCTTCGCACGGGACGCGCTTTCATCGGCGTGGAGTTGAAGCGTGCAAACTTCATGAGCGCTGTGCACTATTTATCTCACGCGGTGTACTGCTGCGCGCAGCGCCACGTGGGGAATCTTGGATTGGATGAGCCGTACCCCGAGATGAAAGTGACTAATGTGAAGTAGAACATCGAGGATGTCGCGCCAATCTGGACTTGTGGTTAGTAGTGGTCCGCGAAAGTCAATGCACGAAGACGAGTAGGCGATGGGGCCAAGGCCGGAAGACACCAGGTTGAAGCTAGCTAGGGATGTTTGCAGCGGTTGGAAGTAGGTTGTAAGCCAAAACCTAGGGCGACCATCTTGACTTGTGGTTAGTAGTGGTCCGCGAAAGCACGTGGAAACCAGCAGGATACGTAGTTGGTTAATGCACGAAGACGAGTAGGCGATGGGGCGAAGGTCACGGGATGAGGTGTAGTTGTGTTAAGCTTTGGAGGCGGAACTTGCGCGCCGGTAACAAAAAATTGAATATAACCCAATAAAAAATAGTGCTTTTAAAAAAATTGTGTGTGGTGAAGGTGTGTAAAGGTATAAGAAGTTAAATAATTTGGGTAATATTTAGGATTTGTGAATAACCGGGAAAATGCCAAAAATAAAAAATTAATTGTTAATAAAATGGGGGGTTCATCGATGAACCCTCCAAAAAGATATTGCCTTAAAACAGGCTGAGAGTTTTACAAATTTTCGGAAAATAAGAAAATGTCAGAAATTATGTATAAATTAACGTAAAATTTCGGGGGTTCAACGTCGAACCTCCCATAAAATATTTCCTTAAATCAGGTCGAAAACTTCAAAATTTTTTGTAACATTTAGGAATATTTCTTAAACCCTAAAACTGCCGGAAATTTAAATAAAATAACATCAAACTAGGGATTATCTTAAACCCTAGATTCGGTAACATTTTTTAATTTTTTAAGGGTTTGCCATTGTAAAACTCCCCAACTCCCAAAACTCCCAAACTCCCCAAATGCGTTTGGTGGAATCGTAGAGCGCCTGCATATCAGACTAGTAGCAGACCCCGCCTGGACTATCGATCCCTGGCGGTCTCGGGCGATATTTTCTACCTCATTTTCGAACTCCTCGCTAAATTTCACGATTATCACCTACCCCACGCCACCCCATGCCCGCCTGAAGGGCGTATCTCTTGACTACTACCTCCATCGAACGATTTGTCTACTCAAGAATCGTAGAGCACCTGCATATCAGACCAGTAGCAGACCCCGCCTGGAATATCGATCCCTGGCGGTCTCGGGCGATATTTTCGACCTCATTTTCGTTATGTTGGCAGATACGCAGTATATGGTACCGTAATTTACTCGTAATATACGTATTTTGGGGTCTCGAACTTTTACGCGTATTGCGTATTAGCACAAGAGACTTGTGGAGGATCTCCCCCCTCCCCGTGAGGCAATGTGACCTTGTGTTTTATTATTTATTTAGGGTTTCGTGACGAGAAGGTCGGTTAAGTTATTATCTTATTTGAAGACGATTCGGATATTACAAATACGATGCAAAACATATTACTACTATCGGTTGTTTTGTAGGTGGCTGTTCTGAATTCGTGCATTGGAGTCTAGCGCAGGTGGTTATTTTGCGGTGAAGTCTAGCAGCTGACAGTTCTTCAATGAAGTCTAGTAGGTGGATGTTCTGCTGCGAAGTCTAGCTAGCAGGCGGTTGTTCTGAAGTGAAGTCTAGCAGGTGGTTGTTCTGCAATGAAGTCTAACAGGTGGTTGTTTTGCAGTGAAGCGGTCTAGCAGGTGGCTGTTCTGCAGTGAAGTCTACTAGTCTAGCAGGTGAACATCTCAGGTTTCGGGCGCTTCAGGCGTTCAGCCGCACAATCGGAATGGCACATTGACACATGGGTCAATGTTTACTGTGAGAAAATTCAAGAAGTCGAACTCGGAACTGTCGAAGTGTCACGTCAAGTCGTGTCAAGCCTGTCTGAGGCTGAGGCTGTGTCATACGGGCGTCAAACGTAAAATTGAGTCCTTGACTGAAAACTGTCCCTACTGCCAACAGAATACAAAATGGACCTTCGAACACATCCAACTTGAATGCTCAGGACATAATAATAGTTTGTATAGTCTTAGAACAACCCAAGATGGCGAACTAAGGAAAATCATTGCTGAAGAAATCTCAGAAAAGCCCAAACTACTAAACCCTGGAAAAGGTACCACATACATCAAAACACAGCCATCGAAACTTTTTCCACTTGTTGACCTAAGACAGAAAATGAATGAGGAATTATACTTACACGCTCTCCCGGAAGCTAGCATGCACCGACCATCAAGTTCGAAAAAGAATACCATTGCTGTGACCGCTAAACCCGAAGTGGACCATGTCACGGGAACAATTAAATATCCCGAACTCCAATATGTCCAAAAGAAAGAGTTTTGGAAACTTTTGGCATGGCACCGCCTCTCCAACAAAGCAGTCCCATGCTCACTTGCGGAGTACTCGAATAGGGCACCCGATATTCATGAAGCACTCAATGCATGTAAGTTTGAATCGGGAGATCCTAAAAACTGCTACGCAATCAGAAGAAGCCTCTTAGATATTTTGGTGGATGACAGAAACCTTGACAAAAACGGTTGTGAACTTTTCTCCAACCCACTAAATGCCCACCCTAGAATTCACTCGAGAAGATGCATACCCACCACAAGAATGAAAAAAGCCCTCAGGCCCTTCTGCCATCATGGGAAAATTGGCTTTGATGGTCTCGCTTGGGATGCCTACGTGGACCCGATAACAGGCATTGGCAGAATCGTTTATGGAAATCCCCCCTTTGATGGGAAAGATAAGGGCAAATCTTCGGCGGTTATGACTACCTTGGAAATGGGACATAAAGCGGCCAACACCGTCCCTGGATTTTCAGGAACATGGATTCTCCCGCTGCCTCCCAAAAACCAAAAAAGATGGTTCGATAAAGGCTTTAAACTTGTTTTCAGATTCCCGCATAACACTATTCCATTTATCCCACATGGCTATTGGACGGGTGATGACCCCTACGTTCTTCGTCCAGGTGGTGGATGCTATAAGGATGACTTTTCGGATGTTGTTATCATAGCTATAGACAGTGCACCCAGTGATACTCAACCAGCCTTTGACTGGAGGCCTACACAGAAAAAGATTGCCAGATGGTTCCTTAACGTCCTTCCCAAGTCCAGAGTCACGAAGAAGAGGCTAGAATACACAGGAGTCAACTCTGATATTTGGAATGAAGTTTTGAACGAAAGCGACAAGGTACTTCCCTCTTCGCTTTGCCCATGGCCCACTCAAGACCCTCCTTATCATCAGAGTGATGTTGAGCCTTATTATGGTGGTCACCACGACACGACAATCACCAATGCAAATTCCAAGCCCTTCATAAGCACCGTGAAATGGCCCAAAGTTCTTACACTCATGGGATACCTCCCTCCTCTTTTTGGTACTGTCCTCAACACGATAGGTGTTCCCCGTGGTAAGATTAAACCACTCCTTAAAAAACTTTCAAGAATTTGTAGGCAACACACCAAAAATAGGCGAGACGTGTTTCTGTTAAACACCACCACCACCTTAAATACTGACCCGCATACAGTTGACATCTCGAGCAGTGAAACCATGACAGAAACCGCAGAAGCCGTGCAACACTCAAACGACTTTCTTCAAACCCTCCTGCAATAATTTTCAAAAGTCTTGCAATAAAAGATGGTTTCGTGTCCCCAAGGGGAGGGGCCGTCCCCC
>LGRX02031698.1:0-14872 GCA_001247695.2 Cymbomonas tetramitiformis | reverse complement strand
AGTGGGGGTCCGTCGGGTCAATGAGTAGGGTCCTCACTGCTACAATTTCCTTTGGCTTGTCTATTGTTTGGCCTTTCTCAAAGCAGCCTGTCTCCATTTTTTCGGCCATGGGGTCTATTTCGTCTATCCATTTAGTTTGCGGGCGCGTGTGGAGGTCTTGTGGTGCCTCCTCCTCCTCCCCCTGTACTGGACCGGTAGTCTCCGTCTCGTTAATCCTTGTAAGCGGGTGCAGGGAGAGTTGCCTGTGAATCTCTTCTCTGGGGACCAACCTCGCCTCCCATTCCGTCATTTTAGCCCGTAGCTGTTCCGGGTTGAGGCGCGGGAGGTTGGTTCGCATTGTGTGGGGGTCCAGCGGTCCCTCACAGGGTATGCTCCTGTATTGCTGCTTCAGCCGCCGGTTTGTGCTGCTATCATAAAAGTCCCCCGGCTTCGCTATGTCTCTAGGCTGGGCTTCGCATAGGTATGGGTACAGGTGTGCCAGGCCTTTTGCTATGGCACTGCGGTCTGCTTTGAGGGCTGCATCTGTGCATTGTTCCCTGACGTTTACCTGGCTAATCGCATGTTGGCCATCCCGGGTAGTAAGGAACGCTAGGTCTGGGAAGTGTGTGAATAGTTTGAGGCACGTTGTGAAATTTATCGAAGTTGGCGTGTCCTTGGGTACTGTGAGCCTGGCGGTTTGGTCTGTGCACATCGCCTGCCAGTCTGGAGGTGCCGGTAGGTCCCCATCAATTATTTTGCCTGCTTTCGTTTTCCTTGTTGTTCCTTCCATCTCTTTGTCAGACTTTCTTCTGGTCGCCCCTTTCAGCTGCTCCATTATCTTTGGTGCTGGGGTTTGGAGCTGTCTGAGCATCCCCTCCGTCCCCTGGGGCGTAATGTTGTATCTGAGTAGGGCATTGAGTTTTCTTAGTGTGTTGTGTTTTGTCTGGTGCCCCCCCCTAGAGCTTGTCGAGGTCTGTGCAATTCATGCGTGCGGTGCAGTGGTATTCTACCAGTCCTCTGGTGGACCTGCTGACGTGGGACATTCTGAGTCTTGACTTTAGGTTTATTTGCCTCCACGCCGGGCCCCGTACTGCTCCTCTGTCCTCTTCACTGTGCATGGCCTCCAGTAGTCCGCTCCAAATCGACTGGGCGTAGACTGCCTGGAGTGGCACCATGCCCAATCCGAACCTTTCCTTTTCCTGCGTGGTGAAAATGTTTGGCGTTCCGTTGCGGGGCAGGCCTTGTATGTTCTTTGTGGCCCCACCTATTATTTTGTTGAAGTCGTCTATTTCGCCCGCTGTGTAGAGCCCTAGGTGCAGTCCATACCCGAACTTCCCCAGTATTGCAGAGTGAAGGGAGTATTCTTTTTGGTCCGGCGTTAGTGGGGAGCGCAGTAGTGCTTGTATTCTGTGGTTCATCTCTTCCCTAGCAGCTTCTTTCTCCTTGTCCCACCTGCCTGTGAATGCCAGTAGTACTCCCAGGTATTTGTATGTGTCGTCTGGTTTGAGTATCTTGAAGTGGCTTAGCTTACCGTCCACCCCCACCATTTTGAGGTCTTTATGGAGTTGCTCGGGTATGGAAACCCCATTTTTTATGCCGGTTATGGCTGACTTGGTAAGGTTAATTTTGAGTTCACTCCATTGTGAGAATGCCTGCAGTTTGTGCAGCTGAGCTCGCATGTGGAAAATCGTGGGGCATAGTATGAGCAGGTCATCGACGAACGCCCCTGCTGTTGTCCTGAGGGGGCCCAGTCTTTCCTGTTCCGCTGCGTATTTGTGCTGGTATCCATGCTCCCCCACCTCTAGCCACCTTAACAACGGTTCCTGGTATATTATGAAAAGGAGGGGGCTCATGCTGTCTCCTTGGAGGAGTCCTCTTTGCACCTGTACAGTTTTGTGAGAGGTTTCCCCTCCTACCCTGGTGTTCATTGACATGGTGTCATGGCTTTGTGTACCCAGGACATCTCGCACCACCTGTGTGAGTTCGTCGGGTATTCCGAGGTATTGCATCGTGTGCAGTAGTTTGTTGTGGTCCACTGAGCCATACGCATTTTCGAAATCTACATACAGGCCATGCAGTTCTCGTCCCGAGACGTTTGCATCCTCTATCGCATTGGTTACTCTGGTGAGTTGTCGGAGTGTGTTCCTTTTTTCCCTTGAGCCTTCCTGCGCCTGGGCTAGTATTCCTTGCGTTTCGCAGAACGTGGAGAGCATGTTTGCTATCTGCGAGGTGTACAGCTTGAATACCCCCTCAAGTAGGGCTATGGGTCGGTAGTTTTGCTGTAGGGTGACGTCCCCTTTCTTGTGGTGGAAGCAGAATGTCCTTTTTTTCCAGGTGAGGGGGACGTGTTTGCTGTTCCACATTTCCAGCATGAGCGCGTGTAAGGCGTCGTGGAAGTCCTCTGGCATGTACTTGAGAATTTCGTTAGGGGTT
Source organism: Cymbomonas tetramitiformis (assembly GCA_001247695.2). Taxonomy (NCBI): domain Eukaryota; kingdom Viridiplantae; phylum Chlorophyta; class Pyramimonadophyceae; order Pyramimonadales; family Pyramimonadaceae; genus Cymbomonas; species Cymbomonas tetramitiformis. The sequence goes on along the minus strand of LGRX02031698.1, from coordinate 12,460 downwards.
CTGGTGGGGCCTGGTGCTTTGTTGTTGTTTAAGGTGTGTACCGCCTTGCTGTAGCCCTGTCTACTTATTGTGAGGTCCAGTCCCGTGGGGTCTGGTCTTGGTGCTTTTATGAGGCGCTCTCTATGAGCTGGGTCTTCCCATGGCGGGGGTTTCGGGTCGGGCAGACCACGGTGCTCCATCTTGTATGGTGCTGAGTGAGCCATGTGGTCTGCTAGTGCGTTTGCAATGTTCCCGTGGCCTACAGCGAGGTTGCCCTCCCTGTCCTGCAGGGCCTGTATGTTCGCCGTGGGGGCATGGCCTGTTTCTTGCGCTTTGGCATATATCCTTTTGTGGTATCTTTTTTGGTTGTTCCAGTATTCTTTTACCGTTTTGTCATTGTGCCTTTGCTTGGCTCGTTTCCAGTGCTGTTTGACCACTTTGTGCGCTGTCGACCTTTCTTTTTTGGCCTCTTCAGTAAGCCACGACACCCATTCCTTTGCATCTGCATTGTCCCTGTCCGTTGGGCCCTTCATTTCTCCTTCCTTCAGGCTTTGGAGGGTTGAGTGTTCCGTGTGTGGGTTTCGTAGGTGTCGTTTGGTTTGCTTGTGCATCCGCATCTTGAGTATTGCAGCGTCCCTTTCTTTCCTGTCCTTTTTGCTCATTAGCAGGTCTTTTGCCTCTCGGTTGGAGGTGCCTCCAACTATTGCAGTTGGTAGCTCGTCGTCCTGCAGCGCACATTTGTTCGCCCTAGTGAGTATGCTCAGCACGGTTTCTCCTGCTCTGTCTATGGTGGCATGCGCTACCTGCCTGTTGCCCTCTTCCCTGCATTGGGTGGCTATCTCTGTTATGCGTTTCAGCTCAGCAGTCCTGGCATAGTCGTGTGTCCTGAGGAGGACGCTTTGGAGTGTTTCCCTGTGGGTTTTGTTCAGGGGCGTGTCCAGCTTCACGTGCCCTGGTTGGGGGTCGAGGTCCACGTACGGTTCGTGGGTGTCTATGCTGTCCAACCGAAGGGTCGCTAGGCTCACCATCTCGTGGTCACTCGTGTGGTGTTGAGTGAGGTGTGTGGTGCTCTCCGTCTCGTATCGCGCCCGTTTGTTCCTCGGTGCTAGCCATCTGTCAATGTTTCTGTTTTTCGCCCAGTTCAGTGTGGTATTGACTGGCGGGCCTACATTGTGGAGGTCTAGCTCCTCTGCGAGTTTCGTCCATTGCTTGTCGGTTTTTGTCACCCCCTTACCTGTGCTGGTGTTGCTCGCATTGAGGTCTCCTCCGACAATGACATGCTCGTTCGGTTTTTCCGTTGTTTTCCGGAGCAGGTTGGTTGTGTACTTGAGTATTTTGCCTCTGGTTTTCCACTCTTCTGCCCCTGGCGGGTTGTAAATGCCTAGCACGTGGTACATTACTTCTCCGGGCAGGTGCAGTACAACATGTAGGAGGTACCCCTCGAGGTGCCTCGCAGGGACAACGTGGTGGTTGTGTGCGTGGCCGTAGGGGTTGCTGAGGAGTATTGCTACTCCTCCTTTCACTGCTTGTTCTGCAGTGCCCTCTGCCTTTTGCACCTCGGTTTTGGTGCCTATCGCGGTGTATTGCATGTCTCTGAATTTCCTCATCACACTGTCGTGTGCGTGCTTTACTTCCGTGAGCACAATTACTTGCAGACCCAGTTGGTTTTGGTTTCTTTTCCTGACGACTTCGGCCAGGTCGAGGCAGGCATCACTTTGTCCTGCTACATTCCATGTGAGCATGTGTAGGCGGTCTTCCCCTATGTCTGTCTTTTTCGGTTCTGTGAGGGGGGGCTGGTATTCTTGGGAGTCCTGACTTGCCTCGGGTGCTTCCAGTTGTGTGTCTTCGAATTTCTCGCATTGTGCTGTTGGTTCGTCTCTCACCTCCCCCTCCCCTTTGTTTGGGTGGGTTTCCGGTGTTCGCTGTTCCCCCAATGTATGCCCGTCGTCACTTGGCGGTGTCGTGGGGGCTAATCTATGAAGCCATCTCCATAGGCCCGGTTGCTTCGTAGCACTTTTGCGTCCCCCTTCTTGGGTTTGCGGTGCCTGCCCCCCGACCTCCGGGTTTGTGTTCAGGCCATCGGCGGGCCTCTGGGTCTCTGTCGCTTGCTGGCTGTCCACCTGCGTCTGCCTTTGTCCCTCGGCAGCAGTCATCCTCTCTTTTACTGGTTGTTGTATCGATTTTCTGTAGGCATCGACCGCCGCTCTGTTAGTGGTTCCCCATTTGCTGACCGCCTCGTTGAAGTGGGTGGGCCAGTGTCCCCCTGGGCATTTTTTTGGAAGTGCATCCACGCTTTGGTGGCCATCAGGACCCACGCCCCACAGCTGTAATGGTCCTGTGCACTTTGGTTGCCTACATTCATTAGTTCAACTGTCACTTTTTTGCCGAGCTTCTTGGTCAGGTGTTCTGCCCAGTTGGTCATTTCCGCCGTCAGCCTTTTGGTGTTGCGTAGAGTTGCGTTGGTTTTCCCATTCGAGGAGTCATATATCCAGAGCTTAAGTTTGTCGTTTCCTGTGTCTGGTCCGGCCAACACCACCCTCCAGTGTTTGCCATCACACACCGGTATGCAAAAGCTTCGGGAGTTCCCGAGCAGTTGTAGCGCCTTTGCGGTGTGTGGTTCATTGTTGTCTTCCGGTTTCAGTGCTTCTCTCATTGTGGCCACCACCAAGGGGGGCATTGGGTTGTCCTCATACAGTGAGTGGGCGTGCTGTATCTGGAACATGTTTAGTCGGCCCTTCATCTCGAATAGCCCCTTCGTGGTGGTGTTGTATGGGTACGTTCCTGTTTGGTCCTGGCTTCCTCCTCCTGTCATGTTTGACTTCCAGCTACGGGTTCGCTTCTTCACCCTTTGCTCAATCTTCCGCATTAGCGGCTTGCCCTTCGTTGGGGTGCCTTCCTTTATCGCGGTTACTGCATGTTCTGGTTTCCTTGTTCTAATGAACATGGGTCTACCATTACGGTAAATTATTCTGAGCAACTTGTAGCCGTAGGGTGGCTGTGTGCTCCGTTTTACTGCATTTTTTGCTATGGTCCGTTTTCTCCTGGTTCTGCGACTATGCGTTATTCTTTTGTGTTTATTGCGGTTTGTTTCCCCTGTACGACCTCGTGTTTTTCCTCTTGGTGTTAATGTAACTATCAGCATAATGAGCATTGGGGTTATGGTGAGTGCAACATTCTGTAATGGCCTGGTAATGTCGCATTGTGCCCATCGTGAGTGGTGTAGTTCAGTTTGCACTGGTGTTGGGTTTATGGTTACAGCGTTACATTGCCCTAAACCATCTACTGTAACGCCCCTAATATTCCGGGGGTCACTTCCTTCGTTTAGCGTTACACCGTTACAGGTTGGTGTTTCGGGTCCCCGGCTCTTTTCCTGTATCCCGCTGTTGTTTTCCAAGGTTTGTCTGACCCTTCAGAATGTTTTGTCAAAAGTTTGGGGCAATTGGTGCATTTCCCCGAACTTTCCATTTTTTACGTAGAGCCCCCGGAGCATTTCGCTAAATGTCGAAAGTTGCCTGTTTGGTCCAGAATTCCTTTCACCTCTCCCCCATGGCATGTCTAAGCCGCTCTTTAAGTATTTTTGTGAAATGTGGGTTTCCGTGCCTTCTGGAGCCTGAGTAGTGTCCCCTCGGTATAGGGTAAGGTTAGGGTTTCGGCTCACTCCGTCATTCTTCGTGGTATTTGTGGTTGCCGCACTGCGCCACCGGGCATTTTTATCTTCGGTCGCGTTTTGCTTTCTGTGAATTGCACTTTGGTCGTCCTCCGGGGTATCTGTTCTCCGGGGCTCATTTTCCCAGTTTTGCGTTACATTGTTACATTCCCACTTTTTGGGTCCCCAGCTGTTTACCCGTGTTCCGCTGCCGTTCTCCCATGCTTGTCTGGCCCACTGGGGTAATGTGTCAGAAGTTTGGGGCATTCGGTGCATTCCTCCGAATTTTCGAATTTTAACGTAGAGCATCTGGAGCAATTCGCTAAATGTTGAAAGTCGCCTGTTTGCTCCGGGAGTTGTTCCACCTCTTCTCCCAGGCATGTGTGCGCCCCCCTTTGAGTATTTTTGTGAAATAATTGTTCCTGTTCCCCCCGGAACTTGAATAGTGTTCCCCCAGTGTAGGGCAGGGTTAGGGTTTCCACTTATTTCTTGCGTTACATCGTTACACTTCCATTTTTTGGGACCCCAGCTGTTTCCCACTGTTCCGTTGTTGTTCTCCCATGTTTGTATGGCCCATCGGTTTATCGTGCCGGAAAATTGGGGCAATTGGTGCATTTCTCCGAAGTTTCGAATTTTAACGTAGAGCACCTGGAGCAATTCGCTAAATGTCAAAAGTCGTCTGTGTGGTCCGGGAGTTGTTCCACCTCTCCACCCAGGTGTGTGGAGGCTTTCCTTAAAGCATTTTTGTAAAATATTTGTTTCCGTTCCCTCTGGAGTTCGAATAGTGTCCTGTCTGTGTAGGGTTAGGTTAGGGTTTCCCCTTATTTCACTCGGGGGTGTGTACTTACATGTTATCATTACAGCTGGGTTGGCCCCCGAACTTATGACAACCCGTGTGTGTAATATCTCGTTTTTTCTTGTGTATTTTACATTTCGATTTTCGAGGGGCCATATATATCCCAATGCTTTTACTGTTTGCACAATTATTGTAAGTTTGTAATCTCCCTGGTTGGTTATAGTGGTGTTAACATTAAGGGTATGCCTATTGTGTTTGCAATATAACTGCAGTTGGGCACCCATCAGTTTGCAGGGCAGTTCTATCAAGGTATGCTTTAGTTTGCAGTCTATGTTAATATGTGCAGGGCATGTTAGGCTCATTGCCTGTAGGTATCGATTTCGCACTACAGGGGCTACACCTATTGATGTGTTCCCTCTGGAGGGATTTCCTATTGCCCTCTCTACGGTCGCCATCCTGTACAGCACGGCGATTTGCCTGGGGGTCGGTCGCAGTTGGTCTGGGCTCCTGTCTTCGCTGCAGATCATGTCTTTCGGTTGGGGGCTTGTCCCCCCAGTCCCTCCTGCACTCCCCCTCCCCTCGGAAAGATCCCCGTCATTGTGTTTTGGAGGGGTATGGATGCATACCTTGCTGGATGCCGTTTGTGTTGTCGGACTGCCCTCCGTGAGGTTCCTGCTGGGAGCACATAGCCCCATTCCGCTCAGTGCCTTTTCCGAGGTTCGTTTTCCAAACTTCCTCAGACGCGGACAAGGTGTCAGATTGCCCTCTGTGGGGTTCATGCCAGGGGCACATAGCCTCCTTCTACTCGTTGTGTCGATTGTAAGGTTGCTGGGGGGTTGTAAGGTTTGTGGCGGTTGGTAAGGGTCTACGATGTTTGTGTGTGTTTTTTGTGGGTTTGTCGCTGACTCGCTCGTAAGCGGACAGGGTATCGGATTGCCCTCTGTGGGGTTCCTGTTGGGGGCACGTAGCCCCCTTCCGCTCAGTGCCTTTTCTGAGGTTCGTTTTCCAAACTTCCTCAGACGCGGACAGGGTGTAAGATTGCCCTCTGTGGGGTTTATGCCAGGGGCACACAGCCTCCTTCTACTCGTTGTGTCGATTGTAAGGTTGCTGGGGGGTTGTAAGGTTTGTGGCGGTTGGTAAGGGTCTGCGATGTTTGTGTGTGATTTTTGTGGGTTTGTCGCTGACTCGCTCGTAAGCGAACAGGGTATCGGATTGCCCTCTGTGGGGTTCCTGCTGGGGGCACTTAGCCCCCTTCCGCTCAGTGCCTTTTCGGAGGTTCGTTTTCCAAACTTTCTCTGACGCGGACAGGGTGTAAGATTGCCCTCTGTGGGGTTCATGCCAGGGGCACATAGCCTCCTTCTACTCGTTGTGTCGATTGTAAGGTTGCTAGGGGCTTGTGAGGTTTGTGGCGGTTGGTAAGGGTCCACGATGTTTGTGTGTGTTTTTTGTGGGTTTGTCGCTGACTCGCTCGTAAGCGGACAGGGTATCGGATTGCCCTCTGTGGGGTTCCTGCTGGGGGCACTTAGCCCCCTTCCACTCGATGTACTTTGTTCGAGTTTCCCGGACTCATCTTTTGTATTCGGTTTGTGTACCTTCTGTGAGGTTTTCCTCGGCTCGCTCGTAAGCGGGCGGGTTGCCGACTCGCTTGTAAGCGGACAGGGTATCGGATTGCCCTCTGTGGGGTTCCTGCTGGGGGCACGTAGCCCCCTTCCACTCGATGTACTTTGTTCGAGTTTCCCGGACTCATCTTTTGTATTTGGTTTGTGTACCTTCCGTGAGGTTTTCCCCGGCTCGCTCGTAAGCGGGCGGGTTGCCGACTCGCTCGTAAGCGGACGGGGTGCTGGATTGCCCTCTGTGGGGTTCCTGCTGGGGGCGAGCAGCCCCCTTCCACTCCGTGGATTTTCTGTGTTGTTCTGCGGGAGCAACCGCTGGGACAGGGGGCCGGCATAGCCGGTTAGCCCGATTTCGTTGGTTGGATTTGGGCTCGTGTGCCCTAGCAGGAGACGAGATTCGCTTTGCTCTCCACCGTGGGTGCCATATTCGTAAAAAGCGTGTGTGCTCGACAGGATTTTGGCGGTTGTTTTCGAGGGAGTTCTTGGGAACTTCGAGATTTTGTGCAGGTGTGCTCGTTCGGCGACTCTGTCTGCGCCGATTTTCTCGTTGAGGTCTTCCGAGACCAGCGTGAGCGGATGTTCGCTTTGGTCTTCACAGTGGATGCCGTATTCCATGGGCCATGGGGAATTCCTTTCCTCCTTTCCCTCGTTCTTTGCATCTCGATCATGGGGGTGGCAGCCGTGCCCGATGCTCAGTCGGCTGCGGGATTGCCTTCGCCTGGTGGTAATCTCGATTGGGAGACTCCGTCAATTTTCTCCACGAATGAATTTGTTGAATCCGTGATCCCGGCTCAGGGTTTCTTTGTGGCTGACAATGTGCCACCGCTTGAGCCGCCTGAGCCCCTTGACCTCTTTCAGGACCTTGCTCAAGCAGATTTGAGTTTCGACATGGCCTTCTTCTACGGTGTGTGATACGGGCTGATATGCGAGCCCTCAATATATCAATAATATAATAGAAAGCGCGGTGTTATTGGATTGTAACACACGTGCAAGTTATGAGCGGGATGAGTGCAGTGACTTCTGTGAGAAGATGCTGCTTTAGCACGACGCTAGCTCATCTATACCGAATGTCTCCCATCGCATAGATGGTACCGCCATTGGGTTGTGAACCCGAGACATTGGTTGAACGACCAGTATAGGCAGAACGAATAATGCGTTCGCCCCATAATACTGCGCATGCTTGTTCCGCACATGCTTGAAGCGAAGATGATTTCTTGTTTGTTACTTCAAGATTGTATCTTGCTTTGCCATCTTCGAGTTCGACATACGAACTCTCGATGACAGGTGTCATTCAAGTCTTTCCTTGAATAATGACAGATGATGTGACTTATCATCTGACGACATGTACAGTCATAGTCGACCGTACTAACGACTGTCTGTCATTATAATATATGACATGACTCGACATGACATGACATGGTATGACATGTCTGACAGGTATGACACGTATGACATGTATGACATGTATGTCATCGGTCATGACCCTGACAAATCTCCCCTCTTAAAAGAGTTGTGACCTCACAACGGGCATACCTTTGTATATGTCTTTGATGTCATTGTTGTTGTTGCTTCTGTTGGTACCAGTCTTCTTACACCGATTTGAGGCGTCCCTCATGGTGTTTTAGGATTTTGGGGGGAACTGAGTCCACTTTAGTCCCTCACCTTAGCATGATGCCTTATAGGCTAATGCCTTACAGTTCTTAGGATGTAGCCCCCTTTGAATTGCGTATCGTATTTCAGAGTGACGATTCAAGGTTTAATGAATTGCGTTTCGTGATACAGATTGACGCTGGATTACTGATTGATCCACACGTATCGTGCGTCAGAGTGACGATTCAAAGTATCCGAAGTGTACGTTACGGATTATTGCGCTAGCCGTCGTCGCTTTAGCGAACGATGATCCCACGATTTAACGATTTATAATCGCACGATTCTCGGCCTTATATATACAACTGATCGTTTGTTGTTCGTTTCCACAGTTGTTATATATTGTGCACCCAACCCTTCCTCCCCTCTTGAAGCAACTTCGGAGGTTCACAGGCGGTCATGGGGAGCCCTTTGGATGTTTCCGGAGTTATTTCACCGGGGGCTTGTTTTAATGCAAACAGAGTGCTGGCGCTGCTTAACGGGATTGGACTTATAATCCTTTACCCGGTCTGCTCACTCTTGAATTATTGGTCCAGTACGCACGCCTTGACGAACATCTATCGCGATGAGTGAGAGTGGATTCGCCACGTACTAATGTGAAATTTATTTTAGTTATGTTTGTCAGGCATAACTTAGGATCACAACTCCGTCTACCTCAGTCGATGTCTCTGGTAGCTTCGGATGACTGGCCATAGAATCCGATGACTAACCACGGTTTTGGCAAAGGTAGCATTAAGCAGTTTTTATTTATCCACAGATATGATATCTCGCATGTGTGCGTATCTGTGCAAGGGTATGATTTTGTACAAGGCTCACTACACCTTTAGCAAGGAAGGATCAATTTCCCGCTTCTATGCGACATAATGATATAACATTAAGAGCAAGGTATATAGATGATCGACATGTATTAGTATATTTTACAAGAAGTAAGGGCATCAAGCTTAATACTGGATAATGTTTAGCCTTCATAGGCAGCTATTATGTCTGCTGCATTGGTCAGCTCTGTGGCTTTGACCCAGGTGTCATGCTCAGGGCCGTAGCCTGCATATCGCACTAAGTAGTACTTGACACCTCTAGTGATCTTATCTGAGAGTATATGTGATATCTCAAACAGTGGTTGCCCTTCTTCGGTGATCATCTGTGGCAGAGGCAAAGGTGCTTGGATCGAGTCATTGTACAGCTCTAATCTGGATACAGGCTGTACCGGATGAATACGGATGTCGAGGTCTCCGAAATCTAACTCGTATGCACGCCCATGGCTAAGCACTTTGGATATGGTGAACGGCCCAATATATGGCTGCTTAAAGTGTCTGCCTGCCCCTGTCAAACCAGTTCATTGAATAAACTCGGTCCGTAAAAGAACTTTCTGCCCAACTGCATATCGCCGAGGCATGTGAGTCTTATTGAATCTGGCTTGGCTAATTTCTGCTGCTCGGGAAATGTTGTCTACCGCGTTGGCATGTACAGCCGAGTACTGGTCAAAATGATCTCGAATAGCTCTTTGTATTGGAACAGGAGCTTCTGGCGGAATAGTGAGTACCAGATCATCAGGCGAAAGTGGTTGCGCCATCGAGTCGAGATAGAATGGTGAATAACCAGTTGATGCAGAAACTGTGTTGTTAATTGCAAACTCCACCAGAGGCAACTTGTCCTCCCACGAATTGGTTGAAGTATCATTGCAACAACATCTGTGGATGAAAAAATACCACCTAATCAGTTTATAAACCAGAGGATGGTGAAATCGAATCATGAATCAACAATTTGAAAAGTACCCGAGGATATCCTCGATGAAGGCATGGCTTCTCTCATTGGCTGCATTCGACTGTGGATGGTGTGAGGACGTCATGGACAATCTCGTACCAGTAGATTTCCACAGTGTTTGCCAGAATGTAGAGGTGAATCTGGGGTCTCGATCTGAGATGATGTTCCTCGGAAGACCATGGAGCTTGAAGATATGCTGCATATATATAGAAGCAGTATGCTGAGCTGTCCAGGTCATGCTGAAGGGAATGAGATGACAGCGATGAGAGAATTGGCACATTACCACAAATATACTGTCATGCCCATTAGTGGTGATAGGTAGGTCAGTAATCCAGTCAAGAGATACATCTAGCCATTTTGTCTTAGGCACACTATATCGTATATGTGCTTGACCATAAGGCTTGTGTCGCCTCGTTTTCTGGCGCTGACAAACGAGGCACTCCCGAATGTACTGGATGGCTGCCGTTGTCATTCTTGGCCAATAATATCGGCTACGCAGAAGATGAAGCATGCGATTTTTGCCTACATGACCAGAAATAGTGGCTGAGTGGCACTCATGAAGGAGAATGTGGCGAAGCTGTGTGATCTCACCGTCATCTGTGGGGACTTTAGCTGTAGGTGGAATGTACAACTGTCTGCCATATATGGTCTTGCGATAGATCAACCCCTGAATGAGCTCGAAGCTGTAGCTGCTGACTGACTGTGACGAAGTCGATGATGTCAGCTTAGCCAAAATAGTCTGTGCAAATGTATCACGATCATATTCGGATATAATGATGTCGTGTAGCTGATGAGCTGATGAAGAAGATACAAGAACAAGGCATGTAGCACGGCTAGGTGGACGGCCTTGCACTATAAATTGCATAATCGATGAAAATGGCATTTAGAAGTCGCAAGAAGTTTCAGGAAGTACTTAGTTGTTAAAAGAAATCATTCAAAGGCAATATTTCACATTTTTGATCATCGCGGTGGCCACCAGGCTGCTAACGGGTCGCAGAAGGGCTGCGGTACAGACATTGCATATCTTGCGGGCGCGTGAGATATGTGAGTGATACGGGGAAGTTACTAGAGTTGGTGAGAATTATTTGGAGGTCATCCCTAGGCAGTGTGAAGCGGAATTTCACATCGGGTCACATTCGCGGGGTGCTGGGGAGCTAATTTCGTCTGTAAACTGACTGCAAAACAAAAAATGCATGTCTCGTGGGCGCGTGAGATATGCAAATGATACGGTGAAGTTATTAGAAGTTGTGAGAAGTATCTAGAAGTTATTACTAGGCATCGAGAAGTGATATTTCACATCGGGTCACATTCGCGGGGCGTTGGGGAGCTAATTTCGTTTGTAAACTGACTGCAAAACAGAAAATGCATGTCTCGTGGGCGCGTGAGATATGCAAATGATACGGTGAAGTTATTAGAATTTATGAGAAGTATCTAGAAGTTATTACTAGGCATCGAGAAGTGATATTTCACATCGGGTCACATTCGCGGGGCGTTGGGGAGCTAATTTCGTTTGTAAACTGACTGCAAAACAGAAAATGCATGTCTCGTGGGCGCGTGAGATATGCAAATGATACGGTGAAGTTATTAGAAGTTGTGAGAAGTATCTAGAAGTTATTACTAGGCATCGAGAAGTGATATTTCACATCGGGTCACATTCACGGGGCGTTGGGGGGCTAATTTCGTCTGTAAACTGACTGCAAAACAGAAAATGCATGTCTCGTGGGCGCGTGAGATGTTGCACGTGATACGGAGAAGTTATTAGAAGTTGTGAGAAGTATTTAGAGGTCATACCTAGGCTATGAGAAGCGAAATTCACATCGGGTCATATTCACGGGGTGCTGGGGAGCTAATTTCGTCTGTAAAAAGGGCTGCAAAGCAGAAATTGCATATATTGCGGGTGCGTGAGATGTAGCACGTGATACGGAGAAGTTATTCGAAGTATGTACAAGTCATAACAATATACACCGCAACATGCCCGTATCTACAATATATACAATATATACATCTACATAACACTTGAATCTCACAGAAGTGCCAACAACCGCTGATGCTCCCTAAGGGGTAGCATGTGCACATCCCCCCTCTTAACTAGGCGAACATCACATGCTAGTACGGCTTCACACGGAATCAAGCACTTCTTGCTAGTATCTAAGGTGTATGTATCTCTCACGTTTGGATCCGTCCACTCAAAGTATCTCCCCGAAATCACCGAGTCTCCAGGAGCAAATGTCTGTCTATAGTCATCACGGCGGATCCTCCCGCCGACCTCCCTGACACCAGACAGCGCCTTCACCAAGTAGTAGGCATGTGATGCGTCCGTAGGATCCTTCTTCACCGCCATGATGCTACCACGCCGCACGGCTACACTCACACCCGCCGCATACTCCTCCACTATGCCGCGAATCCTCACGGCGGCCGCGCCCGTAGCCGGCCGCAACTCCACATCTTTCCACGCATCCACGTGGGACGTCTCCAAGCATCCCTCCGAGTCCGGAATGGAGCGCACACACTCCGCATAACAATTCACACAATAGCATGTACGCTCACGTACCATCAACTTCCCCTCGCCCTCCCCCCCCCTTACAGAATGCAAGCGCTGCGTCCCATCCACCGCCTGGTATGCTGCACTAGCATTGTGATCCACCGCATGCAATCCTCCCGCCTCCTCGTGCAGTGCGTCCTCTGGTACCAAGTAAAAAAACCGTTGATTGAAGCTCGCTCTTGCCTTGGCGTAACTGCTATCCGCACGTCGGCTCAATCTCACGCAACAGAACGCATGCAGGTCTGCAGCGCAATTGATGCGGGCATACCACTTGTCACCCTCTGATATGACCGCCACCGCCGCTGCGTGCTTGACATGCGCCCCCGCCCCATCCTGCTCCCCCTTGGCATGCGCCGTCTCAAAGAAGTTCCGTTGGCAAGGTACACCTAATGACCACTCGTATTTGCTATTCGCCACATCCGCAAACCCTGCCGCGCACTTGTTTTGTCCCGCACAACCATCTGCCCACTCGTGGA
>LGRX02031697.1:0-24387 GCA_001247695.2 Cymbomonas tetramitiformis | reverse complement strand
CAATGGGGCTTGGGGCATAGGGTTTTTCTGTGGGGCATGGGACATACGGTCAGGAGTGGTGCATGGGGCATGCGTCAGGTTTGAGACATACGGAGAAGAGGGCGAACCAGCAACATGCGAAGCCCGAGGTTTCTTCCTGCCCCATGCTGGCACTGCGGATGCGCCAGCATCCCGAGGAGGAGGGCCTGCACCTGCAGAAGACAAGAGGGGAATCGGTGAAAGATGTCTAGGTGAATAAAGAACCGGTCTGCAGTAGGGCATGGGGCATACCTCAGGTATGAGGCATAAGGAGAAAAGGGCGAACCTTCATCACGCGATCGTTTGGTGGAGGCTGGCACTGCTGATGCGCCAGCATCCCGAGGAGGAGGGCCTGCACCTGCAGAAGACAAGAGGGGAATCGGTGAAAGATGTTTAGGTAAATAAAGAACCGGTCTGCAGTAGGGCATGGGGCATACGTCAGGTATGAGACATAAGGAGAAAAGGGCGAACCTTCATCACGCGAAGGTTGGGTGGAGGCTGGCACTGCGGATGCGCCAGCATCCCGAGGAGGAGGGCCTGCAGCTGCAGAAGACGAGAGGGGAATCTCTAAATAAATAAAGTTCGGGGAAAAAGATAAGGGTCACGCGTTGGTGAAAGAAGCTTACCAGCGGCTGGGTGCACCACCTTGGGAAGGAGGGAAAACCCAGTAACCTCCTCGATGCGCTTGAAGCCTTCCTCGTCCAATCTGCTGCCGCAGTGAACGAGGAAGGTGCCCTTCCCCTGGGAGAAATGGCACTCCAGAGTAACGCGTTCATGGAACGCGTATGGGGGGGTGGCGTCCTGAACGGTGTACAGCCCGGTGTCTTCCTCGCGCGACTTGATCCTGCCATAAAAAACGCGCGATAAGCGTGCATGCTGTGTGCAGGAAGATTTTCGGAGAAGGGTTAGGAAGCGTACCAGGCAAGATGCTGGGTCTTATCCACGCAGTACTCCACCAAGCACTGACCGTTAGCGGGGAAGACGCTCGTGTACCAGTTGGGGCCATCATGCTTTTTGCGACAGCGCGCGCTTTTCTTTCTCCTTGCAGCGTTGAAGTCGAACTTGCAGGCCACGCAGTGGTCCACAAGCCAGCAGCCGTCGGCATCTACGCCGTCACGAATGCGGTTTAAGACTTTTGCGATATACTTTTCGGCAAACTCATCTGGGTCACGGGAAACGCTAGGCATTTTCACGAGAAAGAGTTAATAGGCAGACAGGCGCGAAAAAGTTATTATTTTGTTTTCAAGCGTTGGGGCATACGTACTTGGGGCATGCCTGCAGCGCAACGGGCATGCCCCAGCGCTGCGGGCATGCCCCAATCGATGTGTAGCGCAGAGTGTCGAGTTTCAGAGGGTTATGCGTTGTCAACAGAAGTCGAGTCAACGAAGATCGAATCTTGGAAGCGCGCAGGTACGATTTCGCCAGAAATCGCCGGCGAGAGGAAAGCGACAACGCTTGCGTCACGCGTTGACGATGTCAGGTCGCGATTTCGGGTCACGATGCGACGACCAGGTCATGACATCCTTCCCACCCAGTGTTCGATAGGCTTTATCGGTGGTTACTGTACTTGTATGTAGCATAGGATAGCATGCGATGGGGACTGGCGTGGGGACGTGGGGAGTAACAGTATGCAGTCAGAGTCACAGATCAATGAATATCCTCAGTAGAGGTAGAGCTCTAGATGGCCGTCAATTGGAACTGTCCGTGTCCGCGGTGGATCGGAACCGACACTGTTAAGCCAGTGTTAAGCACCAAAAATAGTGGTTTTAAGAGCATAAACATTCCAGGAAACGCAAAATTGTGATGGGATATATTTATATTTTGCATTTATATGTACACATTATAAATCATAATGCACATATATAATTTCCTCTTGAGATTACGAACATGTGGATACCCTATCTATTTACGTTTCATAATATATCGCGGGCGTCGTGGCAATAGCAAACACATGTATCCATCGTGAAAAAGAAGATAAAACAGTGTTAAGCGACTTTCATTCAGAGGAAACATCAGGAAAAAGCTAGTGGTGGTTCCGATTCATGGAGAACCCCTAAAATGCCCGATGTCACCTTAGAATGAATATCTTGAACAGGAACATCGTTTTTCATACGAACGGTTTTTTGGGCGTTATAAACGGTTCAAAGCTCTACATGTCAAGGCTCGCTATGCGAACGCTATGTTGACGCGGCTGCTATTGAACAGTAACAGCCGAAAGTAATATTATGGTGGGTTATGAGTGCAGCAGTCTGGTGACCAGAAGTGCTTGCTTGAGCCCAATGCTCCTCATATACTTCCAGTGCCCTCACACATCTCATGCGTTACCACCATCGGGTTGTTGTGAACCCGAGGGCACTGGGTGAACTACCCGCATCGGTTGGTCGATATAGCCTTTGATGCTCGCATGCTGTTCATTTCATGCTAGAAGCGAAGACGCGTCTTATCAGGACACTTCGGTTCTTCAAGACTTGTCTTGCTTCGCCATCTCGATGCCATATACTTGGCCTCTTGATGACAGATGTCACTCACCTTAGGTGGATGACAGACATTATGACTGTACATGTCATAGTCGACCGTACTGACAATACTCGACGACTGTATGTCATTATGACACATGACATATGACATGACATGACATGGCATGGTATGTCATGCATGACAGGTATGACCGGTATGACATGTATGACACATATATCATCGGTCATATCCCTGACAGATCTCCCCTTTTAGAAGTGTTGTGACCTCACAATATAGGGTGCATACCTTTGTATATGTCTTTGATGTCTTTGTTGTTGAACTGGTACCAGTCTTCTTACACCGATGAGGCGTCCCTCAAGGTGTTTTTAGGATATCGGGGGGAACTGAGTCCACTTTAAACCCTCACCTTAGGCATATAGCCCTACAGTTTTTAGGATGTAGCCCCCCTGATTGTTTTGCATGCGTTTCGTATTTCAGAGTGACGCTCAGGGTATCTTCCGAGGTTTACGTTACGGAGAGATATTGCGCTTGCCGTCGACGATTTAACGAACGATGCTATCGACGATTTAACGAACGATGCACGGCGATATAGTGCATCCACCCTTCCTCCCCTCCATCCTGCTCTGGAGTGTCAGCGGCGGAGTGGATAAGATTTTAAATGCAGTCGGAGATGGCTCTGCTTAACGAGATATCGGAGGGTCTCTCAATGAGTCCACTTTAAATCCTCACCCGATCTGCCAAACACCTTTTTCGGTCCGGTACGCGCGCTCTGACGAACATTTCATATATGGATTCGACAACGGACTAATGTGAATTCGTTTAGTCATGTGTGTCAAAACACAACTCAGGATCACAACTCCATCTACCTCAGAACATTCCGGCAGTTCGGAATGATTGGCCAAAGATCCGAATGACAAACCACGGTCTGTCAAAGGCAGTATAGCAGCTTTTATTTATCCACAGATATGGTACCCGCATGTATGCGTATCCGTGCAAGGGTATGATTTGGTACAAGGCTCACTACACCTCAGCAAGGAAGGATCAATTTCCTGTTCCTGATACAACATAATGATAGAACATTAAGAGCAGGGTATATAGATGATCGACATGTATTAGTATATATTACAAGAAGTAAGGGCAATAGGCTTTAATATATTTTTAGCCTTCATAGGCAGCTATTATGTCTGCTGCATTGGTCAGCTCTGTGGCTCTGACCCAGGTGTCATGTTCAGGGCCGTGGCCTGCGTATCGCACTAAATAGTACTTGACACCTCTAGTGATCTTATCTGAGAGAATGTGTGATATCTCAAATAATGGTTGCCCTTCTTCGGTGATCATCTGTGGCAGAGGCAAAGGTGCTTGGATCGAGTCATTATATAACTCTATTCTGGATACAGGCTGAACCGGATGGATACGAATGTCGAGATCCCCGAAATCTAGCTCATAAGCACGTCCATGGCTGACAACTTTGGATATGGTAAACGGCCCAATATATGGCTACTTAAAGTGTCTGCCTGCCTCTGTCAAACCAGTCCATTGAATAAACTCAGTCCGTAGAAGAACTTTCTGCCCTATTGCAAATTGTCGGGGCATGTGAGTCTTATTGAATCTGGCTCGGTTGATTTCTGTTGCTCGGGAAATGTTGTCTACCGCATTGGCATGAACAGCCGAGTACTGGCCAAAGTGATCTCAAATAGCATTCTGTATTGGAACAGGAGCTTCTGGCGGAATAGTGATTGCCAGATCATGAGGCGAAAGTGGTTGCGCCATCGAGTCGAGATAAAAATGTGTGTAACCAGTCGTAGCAGAAACTGTGTTGTTAATTGCAAACTCCACCAGAGGCAACTTGTCCTCCCACGAATTGGCTGAAGTATCATTGCAACAACACCTGAGGGAAAAAATACTCTCTAATCAGTTATAAACCAGAGGTTGGTGAATCATGCATCAAACAAAATGAAAAATACCTGAGGATGTCCTCGATGAAGGCATGGCTTCTCTCATTGCTTGCATTCGACTGTGGATGGTGTGAAGACGTCATAGACAATCTCGTACCAGTAGATTTCCACAGTGTTTGCCAGAATGAAGAAGTAACTCTGGGATCTCGATCTGAACTGATGTTCCTCGGAAGACCATGGAGCTTGAAGATATGCTGCATATATATTGAAGCAGTGTGCTGAGCAGTCCAGGTCATGTTGAATGGAATGAGATGACAGCGATGAGTGAATTGGCACATTACCACAAATATACTGTCGTGCCCGTTAGTGGTGATAGGCAGATCAGTAATCCAGTCAAGTGATACATCAAGCCATTTTGTCTTAGGCACACAATAGCGAATATGTGACAGACCATAAGGTTTGTGTCTCCTCGTTTTCTGGCGTTGGCACACGGGGCACTCCCGAATGTACTGAATTGTTGCCTTCGTCATTCCTGGCCAGTAATATCGGCTACGCAATAAATGGAGCATGCGATTTTTGCCTACATTACCAGAAACAGTGGCTGAGTGACACTCATGAAGTAGAATGTGGCGAAGCTGTGTGATCTCACCGTCATCTGTAGGAACTTTGGCAGTAGGTGGAATGTAAAGCTGTCTGCCAAAAATGGTCTTGCGATAGATCAATCCCTGAATGAGTTCGAAATTACTGACTGTCTGTGATGATGTCGCTGATGCCAGCTTGGATAATATAGATTGTGCAAATGAGTCACGATCATACTGAGATATAATAATGTCGTGAAGCTGATGACCTGATGATGCAGATATAAGAGCAATAAATGTAGGGTCTGTAGATGGCATATCAGCTGATGGGGTTGCCAATGAGGCAATGTGATGTTGCAGACTCTCTATGAGTTCGAAGAGAGCAGAAATGCGTGTAAGAGCATCTGCAACCTTATTCTTCTCGCCTGCAATGTGCTCAATCCGAAAGTTGTACTCGGAGAGCTCATCCAACCACCTGGCCTGTTTGGGGCTTAGTGCGGATTTGGACTGGAAATAAACCAGTGGCCGATGATCTGAGCGAACGATAGTCTCTGGAGCTCCCAGCAAGATGTGGCGAAAGAACCGGAAGCCCTCCACAATGGCAAATAGCTCGATCTCAGGAATAGGCCAGCGTCTGGCCCGCAGCAGCGCAGACGGCGCTAAAACCGCTCCTGAAAACTTTAGGATTATGACTTAAGGGGTGAGGTCGGCGTGTGCAGGGGCTAAATCACTAACATGGCCTCCAAACCAAAGTCACTGCCCGTCATCACCAAGAACAACATGTCCAACGGTGACTTCACCGATCTGGCCAATGAGCTCAGCGCGTTCCTCAGCAACCTCGTGTTCGAAAAGAACGCGAACCGCGACGTGGAGCTCACGCGCGACGAAGTCAACAAACTCAAAGGCACACTGTTCGGCTCCCTACCCGCCATATTCAACAGCACGGAGACCGCCACCCGCGCCGTCAGTCGATTCGTGCTGACTCCCAACAGCTCAAGCAAGACGTTGCCTCAGCTGATCATGGAGGGGACCGAGTCGTACCCTCCGCAAACCGGGTACATGTGCGAGCCGATAACCTTCCCCCGCGAAGACCACTTCCAGGTGCTGACCGGCCAGGTCATCGACTGGGACGCCGCATGGCGCGTGCTCTTCTTCCTTCTGAGGCTGAAATGCTCAGACTTATCCGCCGAGGCCGCCCAGGATGAGATCAAGAACCTACAGATGTTGGCCGGCGAGGACCCGAACTCCCTCAGGGACCGGCTGGTGGGGCTCATGGAGCGAGTCAACCTGCCCCACGACTCCACGCAAAAGGTGATCAACCCCCAGACGGCCGGTCTGTTTATGCTACAAGCTTTGCCTGAGCACCTCGCGGGTATCGTCCGAGAACGGTTCAGCAAGGCTATGAACGTCACCGAGGAGTACACGCTCGCCGAGGTGACCGACGTCGCGCAGGACGTGCACATACACCAGGCTGAAAAGCATGGAAACAAAAATCATGAAGGCGAACCTCGAGCAGCAGAACCTGATCCAGTACGTGGGGGCGTACGCGGAAGGGCCCACCAAGTCCACCTTGGCGAACATGCTGATCACCGGTCAGAACAAGCACAACTTCGGTCTGCCTGCCCCACCGCTGATCCCCCCACGCACCTCCACCACCAGGAGTGTTAGCCCTCGTCCCCGCTTGCCAGCTCCGCGACCCGCGGACAGCAACTTTGACCCATCCGGCCTCAACCCCGCTGGACGGAAGCTCTTGGGTCAGCTCACACGCACGGCATCAACATCCTCCTTCAACACGGAGCCCGCGGCAGCCACACCCCGCACTCCGCCCAACGTGTGCAGCGACAACATCGGCGGGCCCAACGGCGACTGCACATTCTGCCATAAACCACTGAACCTCTTCCATAGCCCTACACTGCCCTGCCACATAAGCGGCAAAACCACCCTGTATGACGCGTGGGTCAATAAGGGGAAGATGCCCTACGCGCTACGTCACCCTACAGATCTGCAACCCTTGGGAAAGCTTTCCATAGGCATGTCATCCCTGTGCCCTCCCTATGCTCGCCCTTGGGAACGCTCGGGAAAATCCGGAAATATTTTCCAAAGGCTTGGAAAGTTTTCCATAGGGTATTTCCATAGGGATACCCCCTTTTGGAGTTTCCATAGGGTTTCTATAGGGCTGTATGCCTATGGAAAAAGACGTTCCATAGGCATGGAAGGCCGTATAATCACCCTATGGAAAAGTAAACATTTCCATAGGACGACTATAGGCATAACCAGGACTATGGAAAACCCTATGGAAAATGTAAACCCTTCCATAGGGCGGCTATAGGCATAGGGGGCCGATGGAAAGCCCTATGGAAAATATAACTTTCCCAAACGCTTTCCATAGGCATGTCCAAGGGCGGGCGTAGGGCGGGCGTACGGATAGCGCACCTATGGAAACTTAGCGTATACTATGAGTTTTCCACAAGGTTTTCCATGGGGCGGGCATAGCGATAGTACACCTATGGAAATGTACAATTCGCCCTGCGTATTCTCGGGAATAAAGTCGTAATTCCATAGGGCCTTCCATAGGGATGCCATAGGTATGGTAGGCCTATGGAAACGTATAATTCACTCTGCGTATTCTCGGGAATATCAACGTAATTCCATAGGGCGTTCCATAGAGCCCCCATAGGGATAGTATACCTATGGAAATATACAATTCATTCTGCGTATTCTCGGTCAATAAAGACGTAATTCCATAGGGGTTTCCATAGGGTTAGCTATAGGGATAACACAGGGTGAGCATGTCGTAGGTATACTCCTGATACAGGTGGCAAAGTCGATACCTATAGTATCCATATGGAATACGTTTCCACACGTATACCGTACGTATGGAACCGAGTTCCATAGGTATAGCCAGCCTATGGAATGAGCTTTCCCAGGGGTGAGCCACCCAGTGGAAAGGTCTTCCGTAGGTATATCATCCGTATGGAAACATGTTTCCCAAGGGATACCGTACCTGTGAAAGGGTTTCCATAGGTATAACCATTCAGGTTTCATAGGGTGAGCATAGGGTGATGATTCATGATATATCCAGGCTTTCCATAGGGCTTTTACTACATATATACAGTACATATTAATATACAGAATAATTCCATCTATGAAATGAACAAGTTATTCGTCATGTAAGTCGCCCACAAAATCTACATGCCTATCTAGTATGAGCATCATCTTGTCTTTATCATATCTCCATGGTGGATCATTGAAACCGAGTTTGTGCTCGCCGAGATAATATACCAACCTATTTGCATCGGGTCGTCAAGCTGGAATTCTCTTGGTCGTGATGAACCGGTCAAAGTTCCATGGAATGGGTACAATGCACACCAAGCACTCAATCTCAAATGCTTGGATGAAAACCTCGGAAAGGTCCCATGGCCAGTCCGACCTCAACATCATATTGTTCGCCACGGTATCTTGAAATGCTGCCTTCAATGGAAACCATCTTACTTTGAGGAAAACCAATTGTTTCCTGCCAATCGGGATGCTATAAATTTTCAGAAGCTCGCCGTACCTGCGACACATACTTTCCAAAGGGTGAGCATAGGGTGGGCACAGGGTGGACATAGGGCGGCTATAGGGCGGACACAGAGTGGGAAAGCTTAACTCGTAATCATAGGGAGGGTGTAGGGTGGTCGTAGGGTGGGCACAGGGTGAGCATACGCATGATCTATGATATATGTTACGGTATAGGGATGTTGTAGGGCGAACACAGGGTAGGCATAGGGCCAATATAGGGCGAACATAGGGTGGGCATCGGATGAACGACCTGTCTTCATGGGCATTCAATCCATTTACTGGGGTATCAAAGATTGCCTTTATGTATCGTTGACAGGTGGTGAGGTGGCAGTCGGCGGATCGCGTACGAAAAGTGTCTCGTCCGACTTTCACGTGCTGACTCTTCATCACACCGTCCATGTAGACATAACAACGCTCCTTGGTACTCAAGGACGACATTCCCTCGTCAACCGGTTCAACCGCCATGTCTCCAGATCTTGGATGACGGGTCGTGGCATGATCCGCCGTTCTCTCAAACTCAATCGCTTCCATTCAGCGAGTTTGGTGTCAAAGTCGTTTTGCAGGAGCTGGGCCCATGGGAAATTCGTGCGCATATACTTCCGTATACCTTTTATGTCACCTGTGGGTGATCAATGGGTGGGCATAAGATGGTTACGAATTTCAAAGGGTGGGCATAGGGTAGGCATAGGGTGAGCACAGGGATGGAATATTTCTTTTCAGCTCCAAGGGTGGGCATAGGGCGGGCATACGGCGGGAAAGATTTCCATTGGGTGGGCACAGGGCGGACATCTACTGCAAAGGCATCTAAGGCACTGCGTACCTTCATCCAAGGTTATCGGTGTTTGCTAGCCAATCACCTCCACTCGTCGCTTTTGTGGCCCAGTGTATGGTGCAACCTTCTCATTAGATATTGAAGCATATATGCCACGGACTAGCATCAGCTGTTTTTCTAGCATCTGGCCTGCGACATACATAACACATAAACAAACGTACTACGTACAGTGCAGCCAGACGTTTCCATACCTATGTTCTCCCTATGGAAGAAGCTTTCCATAGGCACGGTATACGTACGGAACCGATACATAGTAAAGGCATAGGGTAAACATAGGGTGGGCATAAGGTGGGCATAGGGCGGGAAACTTTGAGATTCCCATTCCCTATGGTGATCACAGGGATAGCATAGGGCGGACGTAGGGTGAACATAGGGTGAGCCTAGGTATACATACCGTTCATGATGTTGGCTACTGGCTGCGATCGAGTTTTGACTGACTCCTTGCATTTCCCATAGAAAGACTCCCACGGAAATAACCATGTTCCATGCGCAGGTCCTGTCAGTTCGATATGCCGAGGCAAATGTCGCAAAATATGCGTAGTTATATTCCAATCTTCAGGTGAAAACTCGATCTCGATCCAATCTTCAGGTGAAAGATCATGCATTCATTCCTGCAAACGTCGGCGGTATGGTACGGCAGGGCAAAATCCTTCCACGTAGACAAAGCTTGTTTGAAGGAGGTCGGGAAACCATTTCGTCTCTGATTGCCGATGATGTCAACGTTGCCAATCACCGTTTGCCGCATGAGATTGAAGATTTGATCAAACATGGATTGGGTAGCATTGTGCTCGGATTTCATTTCCAGCAGATCAATGACAAGACGATGCATTGTTGAAACCTTCTCGGCATAGACGTGATCAACGACCTGTGAAATCACGAGAGGCATCCCCAACTTTACAGGAACTGCAAAATAAAAAAAAAGGCATTTCCCTCCGCATGTCCACCCTATGCCCGTCCTATGCCCACCCTATGCCGACCCTATGGAAACATCCAATGCTTTCCCTAGGCATGCCTACCCAGTGAACCACCTATACCCGCCTTTGGGAATGCTCAGGCCCACCCTATGGAAACATTCCATGTTTTCCTAACCTATGCCCGCCCAATGCTCGCCCTATGCCCACCCACTGGAAACGTCCAATGCTTTCCATAGGCATACTTACCCAGCGCCCTACCTATACCCGCCTCTGGGAATGCCTGTTCCCACCCTATGGAAACGTTCAACGATTTCCCAACCTATGCCCACCTGTTGGCATACGTACGCCCACCCTTGGGAAATACAGAAAGAGGGGTACCTCTTGGTTATCCATATCCTCATCGTTGGCAGCAGGACTTAGGAGACGGGCACGATGTTCTTCCAGCTTTCTCAAATGATCCTGGAGAATTTCGTCCGCTTCTGCATTGGCATCTTCCATGTCATCATCACCTCCAAGGGAACCACCATCACCACCATTACGGTCACCCCGTCATCACTTGAAGTATCGTCTTCACTACTACTTTCCCCCATGTATACCGCTCCTTGCCATCTCTTGTATAGCTTCGTATGTCGTTGTATCGTTCGAAGAGGTTTTTCAACTTGTAGTCGGCACACGGTGCAAGGACATGGTGGCATGTCGACCCCGTGGTTGTTTAATACTGGCCCACAACACACCATCCATACCAGCACGCATGACTACTTGGAACCGTTGCTTCCTTTTTAACTTTTCATTTGCTAGGCATAGGGTGATCATGAGGTGGGCGTAGGGTGGGCGTAGGGTGGGCATAGGCATGGAAACAATACGATGTGTTCCATAGGGCGGTCCGCCCAATGACATCCCTATGGAAGGTGTTCAATACCTTCCATACCATGAACGTAGGGTGGACATAGGGTGGACATAGGGTGGACATACGTTAGGAATGCTGTATTCTGGTTCCATAGGGATGCCCACCCTATACAACCTATGGGAAAATAACTTGAACTTTCCATAGGGATATTGGGTTGATATTCTATGAACGGACGAGGTGTTAACCCTATAATAGTGGCGTCCGTAGGGCTGGAAATAATTACACAGGGATGGAAAACCCCTATGCAAAACCTATGGGAACGCATTTCCATTGGCTTTCCATAGGGCAAAAACCTTTCCATAGGGCACTTTTAAATCCCCTATCTGAAAATCGTATGGAATGGCTCTGGAAAATTTGCCACAGGCCCCAATGGAAATCGTTTCCACCGGGTGATCATAGGTTGGCTCACCCCATTTTCGGGATTCCATAGGTAATTTATAGGGATGGAATCAAAAAAATGAAAAATAGGGCAGGTTAAAACAGGCCCTTTTTGGACCCGGCAACAGCAACACGCCGCACTTGGAAAATGCCTATGGAAAATGCAGAATTACACTGTTAAGGAATGCCACAGAGATCATCCCTATGATAGTGGCGTCCATACCTGTGGAATGGCCTGGAAACAGGTTAAAAAACATCACCAATGTACCCTATGGAAAATCCGGAGCCTGTGGAAAAAGTGGTGTGCCCTATGGGAAATCCAGAGCCTATCCCTATGGAAACCCCTATGGAAGACCCCCTACCGCCGCCAAAAACCCCCCAAATAAAATGAGCTTGTTCGATCACCCCCAAGAAAACAAACCATTTGTTCACTGACGAGGGGGGCAAAAAAACAAAATTGCGGCCTGTATGCGCTGTTTTGGCTATTAGAGATTTTATTTCTGGAACTTCAAAAAAAATCGGGATCTCATAGGTTCGATTGAGACTGAGAACGACGGCCACCTCTAGACCATTACGAAGGGTTGATTACATCTAATCCCAGTTTAAATTTTATAAGTCGATTATCTCCGATGCAATGTCACTGAGAGTCTGAGACATCGCATCGTCATCATCGTCGTCATCGTCGATCGTGCTCGCATGACGAGTCGATCCGATGTGACTTCTGAACGGCAAAGTTTTTGAGCACTTCGATTTTTCTGAACGGTCAAGTTCAAACTCACGTTATTGCACTCTTCACAGTCCGCCGTCAGCAATGTTGCAGCAGCCTCGCCAGTGAGTTGCGTGCTGTGATATTTTTAATTCTCACAGGTTGCAATATGGCACTGGTTTGCAGTGCATGTTTTGGTTATGCGTGTGTATTATTTTGTGTGTGCTTCGCGCGCTCATACTTGGCATGCGTGAAACTTTGACTAGGAGTGAACGGAAAATTCCCGCGAGTCCTTTGCACTCGATATAGTTGGTTCAAATCCAACTCACTCCACATCCCCCTTTTACTTTCCTTTGCTTCTTTCGTTGACGACTGCTATTTTCTTTCTTCTTTACTAAACGTTAGTTGGTTGGTTTCTTTTTTCAGATCCGCTGAAAACGTTCGCGTGGCGAAGTCATATTAGGTTTTCATCTCGCGTTCATATTCGCATTTATTTGAGGTTGCTCGGTTGTTAATTATGTTTTCAATAAAGGTTTATTTTGTGCGTTTCCGCTTTTTACTAAGTGTTGGCTCTTTACTTTCCTTTTCAGATTGGCTGTTTTCGAGGAGGGCGAAATGGAGGAAATCGACCGCCTCGAGTACAACGTCAACTTCAAGCATCCCTTCAAACATTCTAGGTTGATAAGTCCTTTATGTTTTCAATAGAATATTCTTTTGTGCATTTCCGCTTTTTTACTAAGTGTTGGCTCTTTACTTTCCATTTTAGATCGGTTGTTTTGGAGCGAAGCGAGATGGAGAAAATCGACGGCCTCGAGTACAACGTCAACGTTTAGGTTGGCATCTTGTAAATAGAAAGAGCACGAGAAGAACATTATTTTGCGTATTGTAAATAGAAAGTGCACGAGTAGAACATAATTTTGTGTATTCGTTGGTATGATAAAATTTGATAGTCCCATTCGTATTCCTTTCTGCCTAGCTAGATACATGTTAATCGTAGTAAAGATGCTCGAGTATTTTGTTTATCTCCCACAGTGGAAACATAGTGAACACACTGCATGTTGCTAATGTGCAATATGTATGCTACACAGTCAGTGCTACACGTACAGTATCCCTATACTTGCCCCACTATTGTGCCTATGGAAAGTAAATATTAATTAAGTTCCATACGTATAGCATCCCGATATTATCCCTATATCGTGCCTATGGAAACCATATATATCTACTGGTTCCATACCTATACTATGCCTATAGTAAATAGTTTCCATACGGATAACATACGTAGGGAAAGATGTTTTCCATACCTATAATATACGGTTTTCATACGCATGGTATCCCTGGGGAAAAAGCTTTCCGTAGGTATAGTACACCTGCGGAAAATGCTCTCCATAAGTATAATAACCGTATGGAATATGAATTCCATAGGGCGGGTCACTCTACGGAAAGCGTTTCCATAGGTATACTCCTGATGTTGTTAACGGAATCATACGTATAATATCCGTATGGAATACCTTTCCATAAGTATACAGCACGTATGGAATTGTGTTTCCATAGGTATAGCCATCCTATGGAATAATCTTTCCCAAAGGTGAGCCACCTAGTGGAAAACCTTTCCATAAGTATGTCGGCCGTATGGAAACCTATTTCCCAAGGGACGCTAAGTGTATGGGCCCGTCTTCCGTAGGCATAATGTCCGTATGGAAAGATCTTTCCCAGGGGATACCATACCTGTGGAAAATGTTCCATATGTATATCGACCGTATGGAAGATTGCTTCCCAGGGGATACTATGCCTATGGAATTCGCTTCCATAGGTACACCGTCCGTATGGAAACAAGTTTCCCAAGGGGTACCATGCCTGGGGAAAAGTTTCCATAGGTATGACCTATTAGGTTCCATAGGGCCAGCATAGGGTGATCATAGGGATGGAACAGATCTGTGTGTTTTTCCACAGGGTTTTCCATACGGCTTTCCATAGGAATGCTATAGGGATGACATAGGTACGGAAAACGCTTGATATTCCAGGACTTTCCATTGGGTTTCCATAGGGTTTTCCATACGATATTTTCCATACGATTCCTTCCACCCCTATGGAAAACGTTCCATAGGTATGGACGCCACAATCATCCCTATGGAATGCCTTGGAAAACCCTATGGAAAGCACAATCACCCTATGGAATGCCCTGGAAAATAATGAAAACCTTCCCAAGGGTGAGTATAGGGACGGAAACTCAAAATTTTTGTTTTCGAGATAACCTCCAGTATCCATTTTCCCTTTTCCATAGGGCTTTTCCATAGGGTTTTCACCCGTTTCCATGCCTATGGAAAGCTTTCCCAAGGGTTGCAGATCTGTAGGGTCACCTCATGAACATGCTGATCGTAAACCACGACCGCGTCGCCAAGGGCCAGAAACCGCTGACCAAGGTAGAGTTCGACCAGCAGTACGGCAGCCGCGAGGGCAACCCCAGCTCCTCCAACCACGCTGCCCCCACTGACAACACCCCCACGTGGCACGCCCAGTCCTACGACTACCACAGCGTGCCACCCCCCACGCGGCTACCCCCGGGGCTGCACACCCACACACGACACACCCACCACGCTGGGCAGCACAGCCCCAGCCTCACCGAGACCCCGCCCAACGACGCAGCGCCAGCGGACACCATCGTGCACTTCCACTCGTACGCCGCCATCATGGAGCACGGCAACCCCTTCCGGAGGGGCACACACGACCCCGCCACCAACGCGCCCCTTTCACCCCGCAACGGGGAGGTGCCGCAGGCACCCAACCATCCTGAGGTCCCCAACAGCCCCCCTCACTCACCCAGAAGGCCCGGCCCGGACAGCCCTCCTTATTCCCCCACCAGCCCTCCGTGGTCACCCACCAGCCCTCCATATTCTCCCGACAGCCCAGCCCCTGACGACATCCCTGAACACTACCCCGACCGTTACCCCGAGGATTACCCCAGCAGTCCCAGGAGCCCCCCTCCATCACCCGACGACCCCATCATCACCCGGCACCTGGTCACCCAAATTCCTGACAGCCCACCACCCTCGCCTCCCCTCAATAACGACGATTCCGACGCTATGTCGCCACCGGCCTTAACGCAAGGGCGGCGCGTGGCTTGTGAGAAATCCGCCCTGTCCAACGCCCTACGCCGCCACGTGCCCTCCGGCGACGCCCCCGTGAATACCTTTGACATCGCATACGCAGTCATTCGCTTCGAGTGGGCAGAGTACCCCATGGGGCCCGACGGCAAGCCCATGAGAATCGGCAATGCCCGGGTGTGCCACTACGACTTGGCCCACGACCAGCACGGACTCCCAACATGCTGCATGCAACACCGCAAGCGCCCCGAAAACTGGCTGCCACCCAGCGGCGTCATCGACCTCGTGACCAGCGACGACGACCGTGACAGTGATGAGGACGACGACTGCCCAGGCATGGAGTCGGGGGATGACAGCGACGAAGAAGAAATTCCCCGTGACAGCGACACCGAGGGCTACGACGAAAGCACAACCAACGATGACGCATCAGGGCCCCCCACTGCGCCCGGCCAGGTGGTACTGCCTCCCATCCACCACCACTCCTACATGGCCCGCAGCATGGTTAACCATCGCCACATCCCTGCGTCATTCCGCCGCACGGACAGCCCGCCGCCGCCCACTCCTGCAGCTCCCGCCGTCGTACGAGGCAGAGAGGAAAACATCCCAGATCAACCCTCTGCTGCCGCCGCGATGGTGCTCATGAAAACCAACGACTGGATGGAGGAGGACCACGACAACCCCCCTCAGAGCCTCTCCGCGGCCATGTCCACCACCACGGCCAACCACCAACAAGTACCCCCAGCAGAGCTACAGCGCCTTACCAGCAAAGCGTTCGAGGAAATGAGCCCCGACATGAACAACTGGTTCACGCGCACAGCCGTATGTTACACCTTGTGCAACGACGACCCGAAGAAGTCCATCCTCGTCATGAGCCAGCGCACGGGGCAATACCTGACCCTGTCCGTCATGATCGTGGACACCGGCTCGATGCTGTTCGTAATGAACAAGGTGCACCAGGAGACCCTGGGCCTCAAGGTGCACTCCAGCACGGCCACCGTGGACACCAGCATGGGCAGCGGGGGGACACAGCAGCACCGCCAGTGGGGCACTGGGGAGCTGATGCTCGTCATCGCCCCCGGCACCTCCAACGAAATGGTGCTGGCCGACGTGACCGGCATCAGCCCGTCATCTCACGTAAGCTTTGACGTCTTGCTGTCCGTAGATATTCTGCACGCCATGTCCGCTGGAGTGCTGCCCGCCACCCCAGGGCGCGGAGCAGCACTGGCATACCACCCCCACAACCAGCGCGGCGACTTCGAGCGCAAGGCCTACCTGCCCCTCAAGGTATTCAAAGACCACCACGCTGCGCCGAGGCCCGCAGCACAATTCGGGGGGGGGAGCAGAATGGACAGCGCACCTGGACAGCATGACAGCCGTCCAAGCCAGCCCACGCCACCCGTCGGACGCGTACCGCCCCACCGGCCGTTACCGGCCAGCCCTGATGGCACTCCTCGCTTTCATCCTCCTGGCCTCCTTCGTCAACCCAACTCAGGCCCACGACGAGGAGTCCAGCTGCAGTGAAATCTCCTCCTGCAGCGCCACCGCATCCCTGCTGGCCATCATCGGACTGAGTGGCACGGTCGCCTGCGTCATGGCAGCTTTCTTCAAATGGCACGGGCACCAACAAGCCAACCCACTCGCCTGGCCGTTCGCCCGCTTCAAGCCCAGCCCACCCCGGACACTGGGCTCCCTCGTACCTTGGCACGGGATCACTCAAGAAACGGCATGCCCATTCTGCAACAGGGGAGCCTGCCGGGGCGCCACCAGACCCCATGCCTGCCACCTGAGCGGTGGCACTGGACTCTACGCCCGAATGGTCAGCGTCGGCAAGGTCCCCTCCCACCTGATGCCCCTCTTCATGCTCGTCGTCAACTCCGGCCGGGTCGCTGCCGGCCAGGCACCACTGACACGTATGGCCTTCCGTCAGCATTACGGGGACCTTCGCCCCAACAGCGGTACCCCAGAAACGCCCAACCCCGCCGGCCTGAACTACCCAATCCCAACACCCGCCCCAAACCCCACGAGCACAGTGGCGCTGCAGCCCGATTCCCCCCACCACAACGAACCCTTCCCCAGCGACCAGTGCGATATCTGCCACGAACCCCTGAAACCATGGCACCACCCCACGCTACCTTGCCACATCAGCGGCAACACCTCCATGTACAACAAGTGGATCACCCAGCCACCCGTGCCCAACAGGGCGGGCAGCCTTCGATGCAAAATGCCGATCGCGTTAAGGAAGTTCAGACACCAGATGATCATCAACCACGACCGCCTCAACCGCAACGAGCCCCCACTCACGCGCACCGAATATCTGCTGCGATTCCCGGCCCGCGGCCCACGCCCTCTCCCAGAACCATCTCCTACCCAAGACCACGCACCCCTTGGGCACCACGCGACACCAAGTGACACACCCCCCAGTCACACCCATCCCTTTGCCACAGTCGCCAACCTTCCCGTCGACCACAATGAAGCCACAGCCAGCGCACCTACAGTGCCTCCCACAAAGACCCCCGCGATGGCAACTGTCAGCACCACCCTCAGCACGACGATTCTGGAATGGGCCAAACGCCTCTACGCCAACAAAATGGGAACAGCAGCAACAACGCCACCAATTCCCCCAGCAGACGCCCCTGGGTGCTCCTGCATTCTCATGGAAATCGGCTTCCCCGGCTACGTCTGTCCCGAGCATCCCACCAACAACGACCCCACAGCACCACAGCGCCCACCAGCGGTGACGCGCCTGCCCACCCCCAGCAAGGAGGCAAGTCCTCCGCGAGCCGAGGCACGACGGCCCTCAACCCCAAAATGGACAACCATAATCGCATGCGCGATCTTCCTCATGGCCACCCTGCCCGCCGCTACCGCCGCCACGACGCTGGACTCCAACATCAGCCACACAGGGTTGCCCGGCACCCAGTCACCGGTCAGCGCCATGAGCCCCACAATGCTGGCCACCATACTCGGGCTCACAGCAGTCTTCACAGCCACATTATGGGCCGTTCCCAAAGCACAACGCCAGAACCCCAACCCACATTCTGCTCAACCCTCAACCACCCGTGACGCCACCACAATCCACCACCACCACCACGACGCAACAACCCACCACCACCATCACCACCACGACCACCATCCCAAACACCACAACGAACAACTCACCACCACCGCCAACCCCACAGCGACCACAGCACGTGCATCACCACAGATCATCCAATCCTCCAACCCCCACTCATACTTCACAGCAAGCGGTCGCCCCCACATTTCCACCTCCTCCACACCCGACACCACCTCCACCACACCTTCCAACCCTTTCATGGACGACGCACTCCCACCCCAAGAAGATCCCGATGCCTCACACCGCCTCCCCGACCACATCCCGCGGGTGCTGCACACACGCCCCAATGACCGGGAAAACACCCATCCCAACCCACCAGCCACCGCTCCAACCCCCCGCAACTACCGACGCACCCCACCCGACTCACCACCAGCGCGCCCGCTACGCAACACCGCACGCAACAGCGATTGTCCATTCTGTGGGATCACCATCAACCGCCCATACCACCGCTTCCTCCCCGACCGCTGCGCGGTATCAGGAGCGCGAAACGATCTTGTGCTGCGTGGCTACTCCCCGTGCCGAATCCTGCAAGGAGATACACGTCCAGAAAATGTTGCACTCGTGCGCGACGCCACCGCCCTCATGTACATCAACACCGTCAAAGTTACAAATGGGTTCCGGCCACTGTCATTACGGCGGTTCAGGGCAAACGGCTCACAGTGGGCAGCTACAACACACACTCAAATCGCCCCGCCCACCACCCCAACACGCACAACCGACCACAACTACGCACGCGGAGTGCCCACCCGCGTAGGCAGCCATTCAGCCCCTGACGCACAAAACTCACAACAAACAAACAACAACCAGCCCATTCCCGTCGCATCACCCGCCCCCCCCAATGCGCGTTACCGCCCTGCCCCTCAAGCAGTGCAAGCCCCCCGCCGCAGACCCCGATCATCCACCATTCCACTGCACATCTGGCTAGCAACCGCCATGATGTGCGTTTTCTCCCTCGCAAGCCCCGCCACGGCACTGACACCCACCAGCATCGTCAGCAACACCCCAGCATCTCCATCCCCCTTCTTCATACTGCCATCAACATCTGTCGAGCCGCAGCCTCTCCTCCCGTTGCTGGGGGGGGGAAATAATACGTCACCAAGTACAACAGACACAGACTGGGCAAGTTGGACCACTAGACCTTTTTTTCTCAAATTCTCAAGACGCCCACCCCGGCAGCAACCAACCGGCCCGGCTGCCACCACGCCACAACCGCCCCAACCAACCCTGCAGACAAGTGGAAGGGCGGGTCACAACTCGCCACCATGCGACTGGGGCTTGGCGCAACCCCTCACACACAGACACTCACAACCGTGGCCAAAACCACAACCCGGTCACCGACACCACGCACCTTCAACAACATCATCACAGTGGGGCTGGTCACAGCCGCCACCATGTGGGCCAGAGGGTTCGGCACGGAAAGCGTAGTGTGGGCCAGCATGTACACATTCGTCTCCGTCACGCCCTGCCTGTGGGCACCCGGCTCATGGTGCCTGGAACACACCGCTGCCGTCACAATCGCCGCAACAGCAGGGGCGGCCGCTATGGCAACACAGGGAATGGCATCCTGGGCCGTTGGGGTGCTGGTGACCCAGTGGTTCGGATCGGCAACAGTACACTACGCGTCGGTCGGCATTTTGCTCCTGGAGGCGACATGGCGGGCAGTACGGAGGTTCTCCCCGAACCTCCCCCTGCTGTTATGACTCGTGGAGCGGTCCCTTAGCGCCCGGATGAGGTGGGCACTCATCCAGGCCTGGGGCCCAGTGCCCAAGTCCGCTGGAAGGCGCAACCGGCGGGCTCAGCGACAGGCTAAAGCAGTGCTGCAACTCCTTGCCCGCACCTGGGTGCAGCGAGTGTGCGTGCGGCTTGGCTGCGCACTAGCAGCCTGGACTATCTTCACGACGGTCCAGACCAACAGTGTAGGACACGTGCTCGTAAAGGTGGCGTGTCTTGTGGCAACAGAAGCATGGAGGAGCGTGCCCAACTGGTGCGTTGCGGCCGCAGCAACAGCCGGGGCGATGTACTCGTGGACACAGTTCCGTTTGGCCAACACCAACGCCATCATGCGATTCATCGTTCTCAACCCAAAGTGCGAGGACCCCCCCAGCCGCTTCAAACGCGCCAGCAAGCAGAATAAACGGCAGGGCCGTGGGGCGCCATCCTCCCACAATCTACGGCGCAGAGCCAGCCTCAGGAGGGCAAAAAGCCGACGCCACGCCCGCAGGGGCCGCAAGCGACGCAAGAAGCCGCGGCAGCGCCACCAGGCGCAAGCATTCGCCACGCAGGCCGGCGAGGTGGACAGCGCCATGCCTCTCGGCCGAGAAGACGACGTCGAGGCGCTACACGCCCGTGATGAAGAGCTGGACGTCATCATGGGGCCTCAAGCAGGCTTCAACGGCGAGGGCGCATGGACCAATGAAGAATGGCAGGACCTACGTAGCCTCTTGCTTCGCGAGAAAAGCTTCATGGCTACCACCGCCACCGACCTGCCTGGATACACGGGAGAGATCGGCAAATTCGACATCCCCTTCAAAGACGAGTCCGCCTCGCACTACCAGAAGCCCCGGCGATTCTCTCCAGCCGAGCGAAAACTGATCGATGAACACTACTTCAACAAGCTGCTGGCGGACGGCATCATTGAAAAAGCCCCAAAATACTGCGAAAACACCTGCAACGTCGTCGTGGCCATGAAGAAGGCCTTGGATGGCTCCTGGTCGGACAAGCGCGTGGCGCTAGACCTACGAGGCATCAACGAATTATCACTCCGAGACCGCACGCCTCCACGGCTGCCCGAGGACCTGTTTCACGACATCGGCCGCGACCAGTACATGACCAAGCTAGACCTGCGCAGCGGATTTCACCAGATCGTCCTGACCGACGACGCGTCGCTCAAGACATGCTTTTGGTGGGCGCGAGACGGCGCCGCTCCCGAACAGTGCGTCTACAAGCGCATGCCCTTCGGCAGCGCGAACAGCACCGCAATGTTTGGACGGGTAATCGAGCACGAACTGCGCGGACTCAGCTGCGCCAAGGTGTACTGCGACGACATCCTAGTGACCTCGCCCACCGCCCGCCAGCACCTGGCCGACCTGGAGGCAGTCATGCAGCGCCTAGGCAAAGTGGGACTGCGCGGTCACCCAGGCAAGTCGGTTTTCGCCGCCGGCGGGTGCGAGTTTTTGGGTTTCCTGCTGCGACCCGGTAGGCTGTCACCTCATTAGGCGAAAGTGGCCGCCCTACTCGAACTACCC
The DNA here is from genome assembly GCA_001247695.2 of Cymbomonas tetramitiformis. Classification (NCBI taxonomy): domain Eukaryota; kingdom Viridiplantae; phylum Chlorophyta; class Pyramimonadophyceae; order Pyramimonadales; family Pyramimonadaceae; genus Cymbomonas; species Cymbomonas tetramitiformis. The sequence continues at coordinate 2,659 of LGRX02031697.1, read as the reverse complement.
ACACCCAAAGATGTCCGAGGCGTCCGGGCCATATTGGGCTTCATGAATTTCTACCGGATCATGGCCGCGCGCATCGGCAAAGAAAACTACTCGTCACTGGCATGGCCACTGAACTGCCTACTGAGAAAAGGCAACGAGAACGTCAAGGATCTTTGGGGCAAGGAGCACGACGACGCGCTGGCCCAGCTCAAGGAGCGGCTCACCGAGCCTGGCGTGGTCATACACGCCTACGACCCGAGCCGGCCACTGTACCTTATGACCGACTGGTCCGGGGTTGGCATCTCTGCCATATTGGGGCAGAAGGACGACGAGGATCGCGACGTCATCATCGCAGCCACCAGCCGCTCCCTCTCCCGATCGGAAGTGCGCTACAGCAACTTCTATGGGGAAGCCCTTGCGGCCGTGTACGGCGTAAGATCTTTCCGACACTACCTCCATGGCGTCAAATTCACCTTGATCACCGACCACAAGCCGCTAACGTGGCTGCGCTCCTCGCAATCCCTGACCGGCATGCACCTGCGATGGCAGGTTTCCCTGCAAGAATTCGAGTACGACATCGTGCACAGGGCTGGAAGCAGCCACACCAACGCTGACGTGCTATCTCGATACCCGAGAAAGTCGTCCGTGGACCCCACCGGGGCTAGCCTGGACCCCACTGAGGAGGAAGCCGCACTACCGACAGCAGGTGCTTTCGCCTGCCTCTGCGCACGACACCCCCGCGTCCTTGAGGAGAGCACGCAGGACGTCGCCCCCATAGCATCGTGGCAATACGAGAGCCATGTGGGCAGGCTGCCAGACGACCCCTGCACGAGCCACGACCTGGTCAGCCACCACCTGGGGGAGCATTGGTCCATGCACGTTGACGCCGAGGACCACGACGCCCGCGACGACGACGCGCTGACGCTCTGGGAAGAGGCGTGCGGCTGGGTGGATGCCTACCTAAGCAACAGAAGGCACGCCCCCGTTACCCGGGTGCTTTGCGGCGAGTATGCGGACGGGCAAGCGACCAGCCTAAACACGCGCTTACTCCCCCAGCGAACCGTATCCCACCTACACGCCGAAGGAGCCGTGGTCATCGAGCTCTGCGCAGGCCTGTGTTCGGGTCTGGAGGCCTGGCTCATCGCAGGAGGCAAAGTCACCAAATACGTTTACTGCGATAATAACGCGAAAAGTCGGCAGGTCGCCAAACATCGGCTGGTGCAACTGCACAACCGATTCCCGCAGCAACTCCCTCTGGAAGCCCTCCACGACGCCTTCACCTCCGTGCCCCAAGATCTCAGACGAATTTCACGAAGTGACCTCCTCTCCCTCACCAGCGAGGGTCCGTACATCTTCGCCATAGTGGGCACAGAATGCCAGGACCTCTCAGCGGCTGGTTCCCTGCAAGGGTTGAAAGGTCGGCACTCGTCAGTCCTGTACGACGTAGTGCGCGTGCTGGGGCAGCTGCAACTCCTGGCGGGGCACAACAAGTTCGCGTACATGATCGAGTGCGTGGCGGCACAGCACAACTTCAACAGCCGCGAGGTCCGCGACGTCATGCATCCCCTCATGTGCTCCATGATTGGCATGCCCATCACCGTCGACGCAGCACGCATGGGGGCGCGTGCGCACCGCTTGCGGAATTATTGGACGAACATGGCCGGGTACGTGGACGCGCAATCCGTGTTGGACACCGTGGAGCGAGACCCCTGCCGCCTCGTGAGGGACATCCTGGACCCCGGCCGCGCCGAGCAAGACGCTGCAGACGACACCGCTTCCGGCCACTACCCCTGCAACGCGCGCGGAGAGCCCATGAGGGCGTGGCCCACCATGATGTCCTTTCCAGACTCTTACCAATTCAGGGACGGCAGGAAGGGCACCGTCTGGGATCACGCCACACAACAATGGGGGCCGCCCACACCCGAAGAAAAGGAGCGCGCCATGGGATTCCAGACCGGAGCCACACAAGCACCCGGCGTCTCAGCGCGCGAGCGAGGTGAGATGCTGGGCAGAGCCTTCGACGTCCGATGCGTATCCCGCCTTCTGGCCGTATGCTACCTGCTCAACCGAGCGGAAGCCCCGCGGGTGCAAGTTGAGTCAAGACACTCAATTGCCGAGCACGCCACGCCCAAGGCCTCCTCCCATCACTGCGAGGGGGGGGAGAGGCCACCTGAGGAACCCCCAGAGGCCGTCGTGACCCAATGGGCCGCAGCGCTCAGCACCATCAAGAGGGCAGCACGGTTGGAGGCATCCGAGCTGCGGCAGCTGTACGGGCCTGGCGCCACAGCCTCGCTTGTGCAAGCAGCACACCAGTCCCCACCAGAGTGCTGCGGTCAACGACCCCACGACAAAACCGGGCTAGGCGCAGCCCCGAGCAAGGACGCCACCACAGCACACGACCCAACAACCTCCCTCAGCACCCCTGTACAGTTTGTACCCGCCAGAGGCCCCACGCCCTCACTCCACACCGACTCTCAACGCCGGTCCTACTCCCCTCGACCCAGCTTCCCCAGCGAAAAGGTCACCCGAACTCTCAGCGCTGCGGCCGAGGCACGCGAATCGACAGAACCCTACAACGACGAGGCAATGCTGCGGTGGCTGAAAGGCGAACGCCCCGGCGACCCCGACCTCCTCGCGGCTGTCAGCAAGCGAGCGCAACACTACGCGCTCGAAGGAGAAT
>LGRX02031696.1:0-16830 GCA_001247695.2 Cymbomonas tetramitiformis | reverse complement strand
TACGCACGCGGAGTGCCCACCCGCGTAGGCAGCCATTCAGCCCCTGACGCACAAAACTCACAACAAACACACAACAACCAGCCCATTCCCGTCGCATCACCCGCCCCCCCCAATGCGCGTTACCGCCCTGCCCCTCAAGCAGTGCAAGCCCCCCGCCGCAGACCCCGATCATCCACCATTCCACTGCACATCTGGCTAGCAACCGCCATGATGTGCGTTTTCTCCCTCGCAAGCCCCGCCACGGCACTGACACCCACCAGCATCGTCAGCGACACCCCAGCATCTCCATCCCCCTTCTTCATACTGCCATCAACATCTGTCGAGCCACAGCCTCTCCTCCCGTTGCTGGGGGGGGGAAATAATACGTCACCAAGTACAACAGACACAGACTGGGCAAGTTGGACCACTAGACCTTTTTTTTCTCAAATTCTCAAGACGCTCACCCCGGCAGCAACCACCCGGCCCGGCTGCCACCACGCCACAACCGCCCCAACCAACCCTGCAGACAAGTGGAATGACGGGTCACAACTCGCCACCATGCGACTGGGGCTTGGCGCAACCCCTCACACACAGACACTCACAACCGTGGCCAAAACCACAACCCGGTCACCGACACCACGCACCTTCAACAACATCATCACAGTGGAGCTGGTCACAGCCGCCACCATGTGGGCCAAAGGGTTCGGCACGGAAAGCGTAGTGTGGGCCAGCATGTACACATTCGTCTCCGTCACGCCCTGCCTGTGGGCACCCGGCTCATGGTGCCTGGAACACACCGCTGCCGTCACAATCGCCGCAACAGCAGGGGCGGCCGCTATGGCAACACAGGTAATGGCATCCTGGGCCGTTGGGGTGCTGGTGACCCAGTGGTCCGGATCGGCAACAGTACACTACGCGTCGGTCGACATTTTGCTCCTGGAGGCGACATGGCGGGCAGTACGGAGGTTCTCCCCGAACCTCCCTCTGCTGTTATGACTCGTGGAGCGGTCCCTTAGCGCCCGGATGAGGTGGGCACTCATCCAGGCCTGGGGCCAAGTGCCCAAGTCCGCTGGAAGGCGCAACCGGCGGGCTCAGCGACAGGCTAAAGCAGTGCTGCAACTCCTTGCCCGCACCTGGGTGCAGCGAGTGTGCGTGCGGCTTGGCTGCGCACTAGCAGCCTGGACTATCTTCACGACGGTCCAGACCAACAGTGTAGGACACGTGCTCGTAAAGGTGGCGTGTCTTGTGGCAACAGATGAAGCATGGAGGAGCGTGCCCAACTGGTGCGTTGCGGCCGCAGCGACAGCCGGGGCGATGTACGCGTGGACACAGTTCCGTTTGGCCAACACCAACGCCATCATGCGATTCATCGTTCTCAACCCAAAGTGCGAGGACCCCCCCAGCCGCTTCAAACGCGCCAGCAAGCAGAATAAACGGCAGGGCCGTGGGGCGCCATCCTCCCACAATCTACGGCGCATAGCCAGCCTCAGGAGGGCAAAAAGCCGACGCCACGCCCGCAGGGGCCGCAAGCGACGCAAGAAGCCGCGGCAGCGCCACCAGGCGCAAGCATTCGCCACGCAGGCCGGCGAGGTGGACAGCGCCATGCCTCTCGGCCGAGAAGACGACGTCGAGGCACTACACGCCCGTGATGAAGAGCTGGACGTCATCATGGGGCCTCAAGCAGGCTTCAACGGCGAGGGCGCATGGACCGATGAAGAATGGCAGGACCTACGTAGCCTCTTGCGTCGCGAGAAAAGCTTCATCATGGCTACCACCGCCACCGACCTGCCTGGATACACGGGAGAGATCGGCAAATTCGACATCCCCTTCAAAGACGAGTCCGCCTCGCACTACCAGAAGCCCCGGCGATTCTCTCCAGCCGAGCGAAAACTGATCGACGAACACTTCAACAAGCTGCTGGCTGACGGCATCATTGAAAAAGCCCCAAAATACTGCGAAAACACCTGCAACGTCGTCGTGGCCATGAAGAAGGCCTTGGATGGCTCCTGGTCGGACAAGCGCGTGGCGCTAGACCTGCGAGGCATCAACGAATTATCACTCCGAGACCGCACGTCTCCACGGCTGCCCGAGGACCTGTTTCACGACATCGGCCGCGACCAGTACATGACCAAGCTGGACCTGCGCAGCGGATTTCACCAGATCGTCCTGACCGACGACGCGTCGCTCAAGACATGCTTTTGGTGGGCGCGAGACGGCGCCGCTCCCGAACAGTACGTCTACAAGCGCATGCCCTTCGGCATCGCGAACAGCACCGCGATGTTTGGACGGGTAATCGAGCACGAACTGCGCGGACTCAGCTGCGCCAAGGTGTACTGCGACGACATCCTAGTGACCTCGCCCACCGCCCGCCAGCACCTGGCCGACCTGGAGGCAGTCATGCAGCGCCTAGGCAAAGTGGGACTGCGCGGTCACCCAGGCAAGTCAGTCTTCGCCGCCGGCGGGTGTGAGTTTTTGGGTTTCCTGCTGCGACCCGGTAGGCTGTCACCTCACCAGGCGAAAGTGGCCGCCCTGCTCGAACTACCCACGCCCAAAGATGTCCGAGGCGTCCGGGCCATATTGGGCTTCATGAATTTCTACCGGATCATGGCCGCGCGCATCGGCAAAGAAGACTACTCGTCACTGGCATGGCCACTGAACTGCCTATTGAGAAAAGGCAACGAGAACGTCAAGGATCTTTGGGGCAAGGAGCACGACGACGCGCTGGCCCAGCTCAAGGAGCGGCTCACCGAGCCTGGCGTGGTCATACACGCCTACGACCCGAGCCGGCCACTGTACCTTATGACCGACTGGTCCGGGGTTGGCATCTCTGCCATATTGGGGCAGAAGGACGACGAGGATCGCGACGTCATCATCGCAGCCACCAGCCGCTCCCTCTCCCGATCGGAAGTGCGCTACAGCAACTTCTATGGGGAAGCCCTTGCGGCCGTGTACGGCGTAAGATCTTTCCGACACTACCTCCATGGCGTCAAATTCACCTTGATCACCGACCACAAGCCGCTAACGTGGCTGCGCTCCTCGCAATCCCTGACCGGCATGCACCTGCGATGGCAGGTTTCCCTGCAAGAATTCGAGTACGACATCGTGCACAGGGCTGGAAGCAGCCACACCAACGCTGACGTGCTATCTCGATACCCGAGAAAGTCGTCCGTGGACCCCACCGGGGCTAGCCTGGACCCCACTGAGGAGGAAGCCGCACTACCGACGGCAGGGGCCTTCGCCTGCCTCTGCGCACGACACCCACGCGTCCTTGAGGAAAGCACGCAGGACGTCGCCCCCATAGCCTCGTGGCAATACGAGAGCCATGTGGGCAGGCTGCCAGACGATCCCTGCACGAGCCACGACTTGGTCAGCCACCACCTGGGGGAGCATTGGTCCATGCACATTGACGCCGAGGACCACGATGCCCGCGACGACGACGCGATGACGCTCTGGGAAGAGGCGTGCGGTTGGGTGGATGCTTACCTAAGCAACAGAAGGCACGCCCCCGTTACCCGGGTGCTGTGCGGCGAGCGTGCGGACGGGCAAGCGATCAGCCTAAACACGCGCCCACTCCCCCAGCGAACCGTATCCCACCTACACGCCGAAGGAGCCGTGGTCATCGAGCTCTGCGCAGGCCCGTGTTCGGGTCTGGAGGCCTGGCTCATCGCAGGAGGCAAAGTCACCAAATACGTTTACTGCGATAATAACGCGAAAAGTCGGCAGGTCGCCAAACATCGGTTGGTGCAACTGCACAACCGATTCCCGCAGCAACTCCCTCTGGAAGCCCTCCACGACGCCTTCACCTCCGTGCCCCAAGACCTCAGACGAATTTCACGAAACGACCTCCTCTCCCTCACCAGCGAGGGTCCGTACATCTTCGCCGTAGTGGGCACAGAATGCCAGGACCTCTCTGCGGCTGGTTCCCTGCAAGGGTTGAAAGGGCGGCACTCGTCAGTTCTGTACGACGTGGTGCGCGTGCTGGGGCAGCTGCAACTCCTGGCGGGGCACGACAAGTTCGCGTACATGATCGAGTGCGTGGCGGCGCAGCACAACTTCAACAGCCGCGAGGTCCGCGACGTCATGCATCCCCTCATGTGCTCCATGATTGGCATGCCCATCACCATCGACGCAGCACGCATGGGGGCGCGTGCGCACCGCTTGCGGAATTATTGGACGAACATGGCCGGGTACGTGGACGCGCAATCCGTGTTGGACACCGTGGAGCGAGACCCATGCCGCCTCGTGAGGGACATCCTGGACCCCGGCCGCGCCGAGCAAGACGCTGCAGACGACACCGCTTCCGGCCACTACCCCTGCAACGCGCGCGGAGAGCCCATGAGGGCGTGGCCCACCATGATGTCCTTTCCAGACTCTTACCAATTCAGGGACGGCAGGAAGGGCGCCGTCTGGGATCACGCCACACAACAATGGGGGCCGCCCACACCCGAAGAAAAGGAGCGCGCCATGGGATTCCAGACCGGAGCCACACAAGCACCCGGCGTCTCAGCGCGCGAGCGAGGTGAGATGCTGGGCAGAGCCTTCGACGTCCGATGCGTATCCCGCCTTCTGGCCGCATGCTACCTGCTCAACCGAGCGGAAGCCCCGCGGGTGCAAGTTGAGTCAAGACACTCAATTGCCGAGCACGCCACGCCCAAGGCCTCCTCCCTTCACTGCGAGGGGGGGGGAGAGGCCACCTGAGGAACCCCCGGAAGCCGTCGTGACCCAATGGGCAGCAGCGCTCAGCACCATCAAGAGGGCAGCACGGTTGGAGGCATCCGAGCTGCGGCAGCTGTACGGGCCTGGCGCCACAGCCTCGCTTGTGCAAGCAGCACACCAGTCCCCACCAGAGTGCTGCGGTCAACGACCCCACGACAAAACCGGGCTAGGCGCAGCCCCAAGCGATGACGCCACCACAGCGCACGACCCAACGACCTCCCTCAGCACCCCTATACAGTTCGTACCCGCCAGAGGCCCCATGCCTTCACTCCACACCGACTCTCAACGCCGATCCTGCTCTCCTCAACCCAGCCTCCCCAGCGAAAAGGTAACCAGAACTCTCAGCGCTGCGGCCGAGGCACGCGAATCGACAGAACCCTACAACGACGAGGCAATGCTGCGGTGGCTGAAAGGCGAACGCCCCGGCGACCCCGACATCCTCGCGGCTGTCAGCAAGCGAGCGCAACACTACGCGCTCGAAGGAGAATCCCTGATCCGCGTCCTGCCCAACGGGGCAAGGCGACCAGTGCCGCCAGTGGACCAGCGACACCGCATCGTGAAGCAAATGCATGAAAGGTGTGGGCACTTTGGGCGCCGCCGCACCGCAGACATGGTAAGAGACGCATTCTACTGGCCCAAGCTGTACGACACATGCTCCGACGTCGTCAGCAAGTGCGACGCTTGCGCCCGTTACCGCACCACCTTCGACAAGCACGCCCCTCACCTAAACCCCCTGGAAGTCAAGGGCATGTACTACCGGTTTTCCACCGATCTGGCCAAAATGCCCCGCAAAGCTAAGAACAACTACCAGTACGTCATGGTGGTCGTGGAGCACTTCACCAAATACGTCTGCCTCATCCCACTGCACACCAAAGAACCAGTGGAGACCGCCCAGGCATTCGCCCTCCACGTCATAGCCAGGTTCGGGTGCCCGGCAGAAGTGGTGACCGACAACGGCGGCGAGTGGGAAAAGGAGTTTGCCCAGCTGCTCAAGGATAATCTGATTGACCACCGCACCACTTCGCAATCCCACCCCCAGAGCAACGGCCTCAGCGAGCGCATCGTCCAGATGACCAAAGCCGCCCTCACCAAGGCGTGCAAACAGGCCGGATCCATCGACCGGTGGGATTCGTTCCTTCCTTGGATTATGCTGGGATATAACGCCACGCCGCAGGAGTCCACACGCCTCGCACCATATGAGCTCGTATACGCCCAGCGCCCAACGCTACCCCCGGCCATCAAGGAGCGCCTCAACCAACCTCTGGAGTCCTGCATGGACGTGGACGCCATGGCGGCCAGCTACCTCGAACGCGCCGAGTACGTCAAAAGGGCCACCATCATGGCTGGCAGCAACATCGCCATAGCCCAACACCGCCAGACCGAGCGATACGCGCAAGTGCGCTCAGGGAAGTACCTGCCCAAGCAGTTCAACTTCCGCGTGGGCGACTTCGTGTTCCTGAAGCGCAGTGTAAGTCACGGCCTGCAGCTCCACACGCGCGACCCTATACTTCAAATCAAAGAGCTGCCTGACGACGGCACCGCCGTGCTACAAGGCCGATGCGGCAGCACGTGCAACGCACACTGCTCGCAGATAGCCATCTGCCATTTGCCCGATGTCGACCCCACCATCACCTACAACCTGGACGACAACGAAGATGCGCGTTGTCAAGTGTGCAAAAAGGCTGATCGCCCCGCCAGTATCCTTCTCTGCGACGACTGCAATCAAGGCTATCACCTGGGGTGCTTGCAGCCCAAGCTGACTCGAGTCCCCAGCGAAGAGTTCTGGTACTGCCCCCGCTGCCTAGGCCTGCTGCCGGACGACGACCTCTCCCCACAGTACCTCACCGCCTACGAAAACAGGGGCAAACAGCTGGACGGAAAGCGCGCATTGAAGGTTATCGATGGAAAGCCTTACGAGGGCACCATACGATGGCTAGGAGCCGCAGAACGCCCCTACGCGCTAAAGTGCGAATACGATGACGGAGACTCGGAAACCTTCACGCTGGCAGAACTGCAGCAGTATCTGCTGCCTGACAACGCGACGGCCCCACAGAAGCAGGCAGTGGCCCAGCCCCAGCTAGCCGCAGAGCACGCCCTACACACCGCATTGGCAACCATCCCAAAAAGCACACCCAGCTCAACCGTCCTGCCCACGCCCTTCGACAGCCTTCCCAGCACCTGGGACCTCAGCGACAGACAGAACATGCTGCGCGCCACGACTACCCTCCTACCTGGGCATTGGGACCCCGCCCACATCACCAAGCTCACCCAGCACATACGCCAACAAGCCCAAGAGCTCGTGGACTTCGCCGCTGCCAACCCCAGCACAGTCAGACACCGCCACCCGATGACAGACGCAGAATGCCAGCGCACCAGCGCCAAACAATGGGGAACGCAACTGGTGGTCACCACCCCCTCCGAAATCGAGCAGCTGGCAACTCACGTCACCTGGCATCCCGCGGACAAGGTGTGGGACCCCTACGCCGGCACTGGCGCCATCGAAGCAGCCCTGCACCCCCGCGGCGTGCCCACGCACTCCTCAGACATCAACCCCGCCATGGCCACCAGCACCCCAGTGGACGCGCTACAGCCCGAAAACGTCAGGCGCATGGACAGCTACAACGTCGTGGTCACCAGCCCCGCCTTCAGAGTGTTAGACATCGCCCTGCCATTACTGACCGTGGGGAGAGAGCTGACATGCGCCCACGTGCCCCTACATTACGTGTTCGACGCGCACGCGGCCAGGCGTAGCTGGCTGTGGGAGCTAGCCGCTGCGCGACGTATGAGCATCTTACTCTGCAAGCAGAAGGGCCCGCTTGGCAGACGCAACGTTTGGCTCATCATCGCCGACACCGCCACCACGCTGCAACGTAGACTCAAACCACAAGCAGCATCGTGCTCCATGTCCTTCTAACCCAACCCGCAGCCTCGCCACCACCAAGACACAACCACCGCGACGCGCACCCTAACACTTCCGCATCCGCCACGACATCAGCACCACAGCCCCTGACAACCTCCCCAAAAGCCCCAACGCCCACGCTTTCAGCTGCCCCATAGCTTTGGGTTCGCAGATTCTGTTGGATATACCCCTAGGACTCGGGATATATTCACTCAGTGATAGGTTTTCTCAGAATGTAATAAAGTTGATAAGTTAACCCGATATAACGGGCATAAACAGTTAGGGTTCGGGTTCGGGTGACAGTCATACACACTACTATAGGAAGAGTCACAAAGCAAGCGGTGTGACTGTTCCAGCACACCACCTAGTGTGGTGACTGGCTAGCCGAATGTGAAACCTGTGAACAAACACCATCTAGAGCGGTGGAAACTGAGTTCTAAGGGAAGGCCTGTCCTTTCTGGCAGGGCTGTTCCCAGTCAAGAGTTGCAAATCTGAAATCCGGCCCGTGATCGGACCCCTCTGCACATACAGCTACTGTCAATTTCACTGTGCAGGAGCGGCATGATTAACGTGCTAGCCACTAGTCGGCGGTGGCACTGCTGTGCCAGCCCGCAGCACAATCATGGTGCCGTGAATTGAAGTTGTCGACACCGTGTTTGAATCATTCGTAGAGCTCCAGAAGAAATCTGAAAAGTCTCGATCGTCATGCGAGGGATTCCCCCCCTCCTCCTCGTCTGTAGTCGGGCCCGGTGAGTAGTCCGGTGACGGTGGGGCATCCCAATACAGCGGAGGAGGGGGCGGGTGTACCGGGATGTAAAGCCCGATCGGTGCATCGTGAAGGCCTTGCCGAGCACGGTGCCGGCCGTGCCGGCGCGGCGGAATAGCAGCCGGCGTCGCAGAGAGTAATGAAGGCCCGCCAGTGGTCGCCTCAGCAGCACCACCGACCCCCAGGCCGGTGTGGTCCGGTGCACACGCCCCGCCAGGAGCGGCAGCTGTGAGTGGCGTCGCGGTGGCGCACACACAGAAGAATGCACAAAGCATCACCGTAATTGCCGAAGAGCGGGCAAACCCCCAAGGCGGTGCACCGCATCCCCGACGAGATGCTGGAGGCTGCGGGACCGCATCCTCACCGTCAATAGGGTCACACCCAGCTGCAGAGTCGTCCACGTCGCCGTCGCAAGAGTCGGTCTCCGACTCGGCGTGCATGTACCGCATCGCCAAGTCCTTGCCCTCAGCCGTGATCGAGAGTCCCCCCATCCTCGCGATCCGGTCCGCAAAGCAGAGGTCGGGCTCGTGCGCGTGCATGGGGTCCACCGGCATCATGTCACCGGCGTCGGACGCCTCCGACTCGTCCGGGTAAACATGCTCGATTGCCGCCGGCGGTGGCGCCGGCGGTGCGTCCTCGCGGACATGCGTGCAAGCGGCAGCCGAGATGCCTTCTGCCACACCACCCACTGTGAAGCCCCCCATGTGGGTGGCAGGCTGGCAGTAGGGTAGGAAGTCCTGCAACGCACCGTTCTCCCGCTCCGGCTCGAGCCCGAAGGCACACGCCGAAACGCCGTCGAGCATCTCCGGCTTACCTCCCGCTAGAAGGCAGAGCGCATCGAACCGCTCGCCGTCGTGCTCGTCCATGGCCGTCTGAAACTGCTCCGCCAGTAAGTCGTTCTCGATGTCACCGAGGGAGAAGCTGTGGAAGCTTCCCCCAGCGCCGTGCTTGCCGCCGTCCGGGCAGTCGCGGTGCCAGTGACGCATCTCGCCCTTCTTGCACGTCGAATTCTGGCAGAACGGGATGAAGTCACCGCTGCCCTTGTGAAAAGCAACGCGCTTCCTCGCCTGCGACTGCGGCCAGTTTCCCCCCGTCGGGAGGTCACCTGCCGCAAAACGAACACCGGAGCCGCCTCCCCCGTTGCCGATTTTGTTCTTGTCCGCTCGCGGGGTAAAACCCCGCCCGTTGACCTTGTCCGTGAGGACCTTCAGCTGCCGCTTCACGTCGAGGATGATGGCCGTGAGGTCGGACAGCTGCGAGGTGTCGCCGTCAGTGGCCACGGCCGCTGCGGACAGGGTGAACGAGGCAGTGTGCGTACCGGCTGCGACGTGTCGGGCGTAGCACTCGAGGACCCATTGCTGAATGGTGAGGAGGTCCACGGCCGCCCGCTGCTGGTGCGTGAAGAGCCTCGACACCACCGGCGCGTAGAATCCAGAATCCAGCGCCGCGAGGAACAACTCCTTCACCTCGTCATCGTCGAGGGTGTTGCGCCTCCTAGCCATCAATTTATTTCTTTGGCAGATTTATTGGGTTGGTGTTCGAGTTTACCCAAACCCAATACATGCCAAACTGAAAAGTAATTCCCGTGCGTTATAGCGCGCGAAACTATGCACAAATATTTACAAGACATATATATTTCAGTTCTCAGAAGCTCAAGGCCTGAGGTAACTTGTTGGCAAAACCATCAATTTATTTCTTTGGCAGATCTATTGGGCTTGGGTTCGAATGTTTCCAAACCCAATACATGCTAAACAGCAAACGGCTTCCCGTGCGTTCTAGCGCACGTAACTGCGTAGAAATATTGCAAAGATATGTATCTTTGATATATTCGAAGCACAAGGCCTAAGAAAGTCTGTGCGCAAAATGGTTTAACTATTTCTTTGACACAGATTTTAGCGTGCTATTCAAACTCATAAATCTGGGTCAAAGAAATAATATGTCAACTTCGCGCACAAGCTATCACAAACCTTGCACTTCAGAAATGTGAAATATATACATCTGATCAATATATTTTGCAAAGTTACGTGCGCTTGAACTCACGGGAAGCCCTTCGCTGTTTGGCATGTTTGGGTTTATCATGCCAGCACGCGGCCATTTTTAATATACTCAACGGCTTGTCATATGCTCTCGAGGGTGCACTGATATTGCTATGAACAATATCTCTGCCAAGTTTCGTGAGAAGATTCTCACGAAACCCCCTATTCTGCAAAGCCGCAAGTGGTTGAAACCATCTCACACCGCACCAACTTAGCTTGCAGTCGCGACTGAATGCTAAGCTGATGCGGTGCGGATGGGGCCAATCGATAGCTCAAACGAAAGGTATTCACCTAATGAATACAAACGCTTTAGAATCGAATGGTGGAAAAAATTATGCTTCATGCTACATGCAATAAATTGTTTACAAGAAGGGGGTGTGCCAGACGCAAAATATTGCACACGCTGAACCTCCGCGGTGGACACGAGGTAGATGTCGGTCGTTGCCTGGGTTGACAATGCGCACGTTGGCCAACTTGTTGGCCGACGTGTCATTGTCAACCCAGGCAACGACTGACATCTAACTTGTCTGCCGTTGATCCCCTACTGACTTTCAGATCGACAGTTCATTAGCTATCCACATACTATGGCATTCCACAAAATTGCCAACCCTTGCCTCAACATTGAAACCCTTGCCCTTTATCGTCGTCCATTTATTCAAATTACTTTGAACTCTACCGTCGATTCCCAGCCTGTTTTCCGCTTCTCGACTGACTTGATATGCGGCAGGTATAAATCGTTTACGCAAGATTTACCTACGATATAAACAAGTATTTCACGTTTTCCCATCCAAGGTACAAATTATACAGTCTTCCCACCTCTTAATTTTTACTCAGATTATTTCACTATACAGTCCTCCCTACACTGTATTTATACTCGATACTGAATTTCACTATACAGTAGCATACTGAATTTCACTATACACAATACAGGAATTTCAGGACTATTACAGGAATTCACTATAGGAAATTCAATACAGGATTCAAATTCAGTAGCATACCTGAACTTCACTATGCAGTCCTATACAGTATGCTACTGAATTTCACTATACAGTCTTCCCACCATTGAATTTATACCAAGATTATTTCACTTTTTCCCACCATTGATTTCATATGTAAGTTTCCAATTTCGAATTCTAAGTTTTGAAGGTGGTGGCCGATCGAACGTGATGACCGATTTTGAAAGAGCTGGCAGAGTATTTCGCGTCGCGCCATTGGTGTGTATAATTTCTTTTTCAGCCCACATCCACATCGGCGTCTTTGATGACAGTGTCACCAACTTTCATTTATATGTGAGCTTTGCGGCATTGCGGGCTTCGCCATCTAAATATAGCATAGTGTGACAGGCTGACGACGTTTAGGTAGCGCCCGCAGAAGGATATGTATGTATGTATGTATGTATAATTTCTGTTGCAGCCCATAGAGGCGTTTTTTATGATGGTGTCACCAACTTTCATTTTGGGAGCTTTGCGGGCTTCGCAATGTAAATGGAATGCTAAAATAGTGTTAAGCTCATGAACTCTTTCCACAACTCTACTGTACTGAGTACTCCGTACAACAGACTAGGCACCTCACATCAACATCATTCTGATCGGTCCTACTGTATTCCGTACTGAGTACTCTTGCGTTTTATACTTAGCCGTTTTTCTTGCTCTTGTGCTTGCCTCCTAGCACAACTCCCCCCCCCTTAGGGAAGGTCACGTCCACGCTGACCACGTCGGACCAGTAAAGTTTTTATACAGATCTTCTACTGTTGCTCTGAATGATTATACAGGTCTCAGCCGCCTGTTGTCTGGGATGACATTACACTTCCCAAGACACACCGCAATAAGGAGATCGACCTCTTAAGCACAAGGGTCGGCCTCTCACCGGTCTGCCATCTGCACTACCAGGCTCCCCCAAGGCTCGAGGTCTCACATCCATTACCACGCTCAAGGTTTTAAACCTTCCAACACGGTACACTTACAGGGGATGACAATAGGTTTGCCAATTTGTCGCAAACGCGTGCATATGATGGTACAATCTCGGAATCGAACGAACTTGACACTCGCGACTGATCATAAGCATCATTAATATCCACTGGTGCCAGTAACTGATCGAGCAATTCTCAACACAACATAAGATCGTAGAGCTACAAAATTTTTAAAATTCTGATACCCTGTTATCGAGCGCTGAACTCTTACATGCAAGCCCAGATTCCAACATGAAAAAGTATGGAAACAGCAGTAAAATATATCCATCAAAATTGATATTATATCACAAAACACGAATTATTGTGTGTACAAAAGCTGTGAGCAGAACTGTCTTAGCACTCTAGCACTGGCACGCGAACAGCCACCTAGTACTTGCGAAGGCAAAACAATAATGAGTCCACTAGCCTGACCTTCGGTCAGAGTCTACTTATATCTCAATGTCCTGTCACATTTCCCAAAACTGTAACGGGTTCTAACCCTTAAATCTTCATCTGGCCAATGGAAAGTCATTATCCCATGCCAGCTCTAACAATGTTACCGTTTACCGCATTCTGACTGACACGTCAGCGGCAAAGGAGTCACTGCCATCTTCGTCTTATCATTCCCTGGTCACCCGATGGTGACTATATCTTCTCTGACAAGTCTGCATCTCACAGATGGTCATCTTCGTAAAGCCTGTCATGCTGTCACCACTGTCATGCGTGTCACCAGCTGAACAAACCCGGCGCGGTACCATGAAAAGCCGGCGTTTGTTACAGCTGTCGCAAACGCGTGCATATGATGGTACAAACATTCTCGGAATCGAACGAACTTGACACTCGCGACTGGTCATAGGCATCATTAATATTCACTGGTGCCGGTGACTGTTCGAGCAATTCTCAACACAGCATAAGATCGTAGAGCTACAAAATTTTTAAAATTCTGATACCCTGTTATCGAACGCTGAACTCTCACATGCAAGCCCAAATTCCAACATCCCCCATCTGTAGCTGCTGCGTGCAGTAGCACAGACTCAAATGTGGGCTTGCTCAGCATACTGGGTCGTATCACCATCTGCCATGAACTTGCCCAAACTGAAAGTGAACATACCAATGCCTTCACCTTCTCCGCCTTGTAACATTCTGGCTCTGATCAATGGGTTGTTGAACACCAAGACCCACATACACCTGCGGCCAATAGGTCCATGTTCCAGATGCCCAATCACATGCAAGCGTCCTGTCTGACTCAATCGTCTGAAATACGCAGCCCTGCTCTCGGTCATGTCTGTTAAATAGTAAGATGGAACATGGACACATGCCACTACACGACTGGCCATTACTGCCAACGGGAACGCGATATCCAGCGCTGCGAACCAAGGCGAAGTCACCACGGCGTCACAGACACCATACTTCTCCTTCCATATGCGATAATTACCCGGCTGAAGTGCATCATGCGCCTCAGGCCAACCCAACTGAGAGTTCCAGTCATTGTTCATGAATCTCAACTGCGGCCATTGCTCTACCATCACCTCACTGATGACCCCAGTGCCTGCCCACGGGTCCCACACACCATCGACGGACTTCCAGTCCACCTCTGTCGCCAAACGCCTTACCTCAGAGGGCACTGTGATAACCAGTTCAAGCCCCCACTGCAGCGCGCTAGCTTCTCTCACCTGAGCCTTAGTCATGTGCCTCAACTCTCCTCGTCTTTCAACTTCTTCTTCAGCCAGCGCAGGCATAAGAGGTGCATCCCTCAGATGTCTTGCCATGGCCTTCTGTTCCCGATATTTCTTGCTCAGCACCGTGCGATGCCCCTCATTCCAATGCCCTGGCATGAAGATCTGCACAGCCTCAGAGAGCTTGTCCTGTCTTCCCCAGTCAATCTGATCAGGCATGCCCAAGAACATGTCCTCCTCCTTCGACAGCATCTCTCTTGATGAAATGGCATGCCAAGGCTGAAACTTGTTTCCCTTCACCATCCGACGAGGACCCACGTCTGCTGGCAACAGGCGCATCTCCGCCGACAGCTTCTCATTCAATTGCTGCTCCTTCATGCCCAATTTGTCCTCTAGGGCACCGGAGCTATCGTCTTTCTGGGGCTGCACCTCGGCATTGGCGGCTTGCATCCCCGTGCCTGAGCACATGGGGCATAGCCACTCGCCTTCTGGTACTCCATCCAGTGCTGGGGTCAAACACCACAAGTGATACCCCCTGTTGCATGTGTCACACAACAGCATCTCTGCCTCCCCATCGGTCTTCCTGCAAACTTCACATGCTAGGTGCTTACTGGGAACGGCTGCACTGCAGTCATACTGATCCTTCACCTGTAGGTGACATGGCGCGATGCTCTGCACGGTGCTCTTCTCTCTTAACTTGGTGGCGTCCTCAAGCACCACCACACCATCTCGCTGTATCTTGACCAGCTTCAGGATGGCGGATTTGGTCGCGACCTCCATGCCGCTGCGGGGCTTCTGCCTGATGTAGACGAAATCGCCCACCTTGAACTGGTGTGGACTAGGCTCGTAGCCCCCACCCCTTCTCCCTTCGTAATGTAATGTATCACGATGCTGTGCGACCTCCAGGCTGCAACCAGCGTGTACCATCAATCGCCTCACCACCTGTGCTCTCTGGTGGAGGTCCTTGACTCTGGCATCCTTCTCATCTTCGACCTCAACAGCAAAATCTATGCTGGGTGCCCGTTTCAGATCAGGCGGCACTACTGCCTCTTGGGCGAACAACATGGTGAACGGCGCCACCCCCGTGGACTCCTGGCGTGCTGCATTATAGCTCAGCACCAGTGGCCACAGCTGCTCATCCCACTCATAATCGAGACCCTTCTCCAAGGCAAGCTTCTTAAAGCAGAACTTCATAGTGCGTACCACCCTCTCGGTAAGTCCATTGCCTTCTGGTGAATCTGGCGAGGTAACCCGCCGGTCGATCAGGCAGTCTCTGCATAGCTGCTTGAACTCGCCTTCAAATTCCTTCCCTCCATCCACCAAGCATTCTGCCGGCGCGCCAAACACAGCAAGTACATGACTGCGGAATGCCGCTGCGATGGTGCTCGCCTCCTTGTCAGGAATGGGAACGCAGACTATGAACCTGGTATAGTGCTCGGTCATGATGAGCACTCGGTTGTTGCCAGACTTGGTCTCTCTCCTCGAGGGCCATGCCAAATCCAGCGACCAACGATACATGAACGACACGATCTCAAGGGGGGATAAACATGCCGCCTCTCTCGCATAATGAGTCTTCACACGCTGACAGGTCTCACACTGGGTGACCACCGCCTCCACGTCTTTCTTCAGATCAGCCCACCAATGGCGCTGCCACAGGAGATGCTGCGTACGTCTTATGCCCCAATGTCCAGTTCTGGAGTGGTATTCCTTTACCAACGCGAGCCGGTCAGCAGGCTTAGGTATTCTCACCTCCTTGCCTGACATGGTGATCATGTAGATCTCGTCCGTGGCCTCGTCCCATCGATGTCGTGCTGCTCGCCTTCTTACTCGGCGAACTTCCTCTTCCGGCAACCTCACTCCACCATTGGACTTCAACCATCTGAGGCACCACGCATCATCGTGTACGTCTCTATGCTTGTCACGGTCTGACTGCTGCTCAGCCACGCTGGCCATCAGGTCCTCGAATCTGGTAGTACACGTCAACCTGGGGAGCCTCATCTCTGACTCTCTGGCAGGCGGACTCCAGGCAGGCACATCCACGTGCGCTGCTGGGGTTGCGCCCTCCTTCACGAAGTGGTTCTCATGCCTCTGACGATACTGTGCCATGGTGTAGAGCTGCCACTCGTTCTTCTTCTTCTTCTTGGTTCCAGCCTTCTGTCGCTGGGCTCCAATTCCTTCTGCGCCTTTCTGCCCTTGCGAGCACATTATCCGCAGCTTCTCCTCCCAGTCGCGATGGGTCATAGTCTTCGCCACCTGCTGGGTGTATGCGTTTGAATTCTCAACCCATTCCGCCAGCAAAGCTTCCCTCTGCTGAAGGTCCGACCTCTCGTGGTCTGCCCAGTTGTTGTCTACAGCGATGGGCTGTCCTGGGGAATTCTCCGCCTCTGGGGATTCCTTGCTGTGAGGAAGCCCCTTCCTGCTTGCTTCTGCGACTGGCATCAGCAGTTCCATTGCTCTGCGATCCATGGCCAGGCCCAGAATGCTCGCCAATTCTACGTCGCTTAGGCCATCGGCCATGCGTAGCTCACTTGCGCTGTAGCCCATGGCTAGCGTCTTCTCTTCGAGGTTCACTTCTCGAGATTCTTCCTCGGCGTCTTCGCCGTCCCGGTTGCGCACCACGGTGCCCATCCTCGCTCTTCTGAACGCTCTTGACCCTTGCGTCGCCATGATGGTGGGTAATGCCCTCAATGGTTCTCCCACCACGTTCACCACGTAGTGAGGCGCGCGGTCTGTCCTTATCACTGGCCTGGGATGCCAGCCCTTGCATATGATTGACGATACAATTGGTCCTTCTGGTCTCACCACCTTGC